>JASDQU010739806.1:58252-80527 GCA_032191745.1 Picea mariana | reverse complement strand
AAGTTGAATATGGGTGACATTATGAGGTATTCTTGATCATCATGGATGGGTCTTAGGTTCATGACTATAGTTGATGAAAGGATACAAGAGTCTTCAACCCTAAACCTTGCTTCTCAAGCTCAAGAACGATAGACAAGTAGTCAAACCACCACATATGATCTATGTAACATATTATTCACCTCCAAGTGGAATTTGGGCACCATGAATAAGTTAGTTTTGAACCAAGAATGGGTCTGAAGGTCTAATTACCAAGCTCAAGGGAGGGAAACAAGGGACTTGTTCCCTAAGTGAACATTCTTCGGCTTAACTTCTATGAACAACAACTACAACCCACACAACTTCTTAGGATATAGTGTTGGACGAGTCCTTGAGCCATCAAATAGGACCCTTGCAGGTTATTTTGGACTATTTGAGGGATACAAGTACCATGATTAAACCAAAACATATGCCCTAAATGAAAATGTGTCAAACCCCCCATTAGGAATGGTTCTTAGGGATGTAGTTGGTGTTCTTAATTAGAATCCAAAGCAGGATATAATGGTGCCATGAGTAGGTTTTGTACAATAGAAATGGGTCTTGAGGGCTTAACATGCAGGTTAAGGGGGGAAGAAGGGTATTAATCCCTAACTGAACCTTCTTGAGCTCAAATTCCATGGTTAGGCTGGGAGGAAAAAACTTGGACTATAGTGGTTATGGGTTGTAGTGTTATGGAATAAGAGTTATAGAGGTTAAGGGTCATATCCAAACATATAAAAAACATTCCATTGGAATTTCTTATGAAAGTATGCCAAAAATCAACATGTACTAAATGACCTTATTTTCTAAGGCCCTCCTTTCCTTAGATGACATCTTTATCAAGAATTGTCTATGTTTAGATAAAAATAATGTTCTTGTACCACTCTAGATATGCCATTAGTAGATATTTAGTCAAATCTCCATCAAATTCAATAATCACTACTTCAACAACCAATGGTCAATTTGTAAAGGCCTCGTCCTCTGATGACTGTTGAGGAAAATATATGAATTATCTTACTCAGGCATTTTTGAATCCTGCCTGGCTAAGGCAAGATAGTTAGGAATATCACCCTATGTTTTATAGCCTAAAAAAAAACAATTCCCAATCCACAAGTATTAATTACCAGGTCTTAGGATGATTTTTTAAATGAAAAGATTGTTGCAAAATATGAAATTTTAATATAATTTACGAACATATACAATTTGTAGAAAATAAATGTGGAGATCAAAAGCAAAAGAAACCAAGTCACAGATTCACACAGATGAGACAGAATATCAATCTCTTTATTTCATTATAAGAAATCAAAGTATCTTCTCTTTACAAACTCCTTGTGAGGTCATGGACCAAAGTCAAACTTAGATATCCCTGATGAAAACCATACAAAAGGACTCTGACAAGAAGTAAAAAATCAACTTTAAAATCTGGATCAGCTTGCCACAGACTGTTGCCAACTTGAATCTACACAATATCCTTTATCGGTTATGAAATTTAATTCATAAACAAACAAGTATACATAGACTATCAAAGATAGATCAACACCTCTGAAACAAGCATCTAAATAATATGGTTCAACTTTGAACCTTGCTGTCTATAATAGGACCCTATTGTCAAAAAGAGAATTATTCCTTTAATGAATTGAAGAAATGAAAACTGAACCATCTCATGAAAACAAATGAGCAAACCTTAGTATTTCTTTCTCCTTCTATTCTGTCCTTGTTCTTCCTTCTCATTTGGTTTTTATGCATTCCAAATCAATTGAAGTAGTTCAACTACCTCATTTAGTTAAGTTAATTAAACTTAACTAATTTTAGTTTATGGGAAGTAATAATAATAATAATAATAATAATTAAGGGTCTTTATTAAATAATAACTAAGTAGGTGGGACCCCATGAGACTCCCTTTTATTTCTTTACAAAAATAAACACAATTAGACAACCAATTAAACACATGCCTCGTTGTAACTACCATAAATATTTCCAAAATTTGAATATTAAATATCGGAAATAATTCAAATTATATCCAAAATATGTAAATAACCACATTATCTAAAAAAAAGGTTTGTTGTCCAAAACTTTTTGCAATCCATTGTCTTCAACAAATCAACCATAAACACATAAATCAAAATCCATATTTTCCACTTTGAGAGGCAATCCTTCTTTTGTCACTATTGTCCCTTTTGGACTTCCTGGAATTAGCCTTAGGTTAATTCGAACCTTGAGGCTTAATCTCACTAATAACATGGGAACAATATTCCCCTAGGTGCATACAGGAGGACACTGATTTTGCTGAGTCATTTGAAGGAGATGAGGGGGAAGCAACAACTTTAACTTTTTTATGCACATGCGGAGCCTGGGTTTTAAGCCATTTTCTAGAATGAGAGGACTGAATAGGTGAGTGTGCAGGGGAAATTTGGGAATTTGGGTTTACAGGTGGAGGAGGAGGAAATGACAAGTTGGGCCAACCACGATGGTGGGATACTGTCAGATGAACAACCTCCTGCCATCCATGATTTTTGGGAACTTCTGGTTGCATAGATACACAAGGAGGCACAGGGATACCATAGATATTTTGGGGTTGGAAGGGAGGCCTCTCTAGTCTAGGATGAATTATCCCTTGTCAAATCCAATTGAAGAACCCATCTTGAAAAATTTGGTTCAACTCCTTAGGATCGACATCAAAATGAATTGAGAATATGGGCTTTCTAGGCCCTCTATTCTAGTTACCTCTTCCCCTATTATTTCTGCCATGACTGCCTCTGCTGAAGAAAATCATCCTGTATGTAGAAATCCATTAGAAACTAGCCATTAATAGACCATACATGACATTCTCTTTATATGAAACAAAGTTTGGCCCAAAAAATGACATAAGACCCATGCAATTCAATCCATAATAAATTATTTAATAATTTCCAAATGAGTAGGGGGTAATTAAAATAGGGTTCATGGAATATCTAGAGTGATTGTAATTAGTGAAAAAGTGGTAGCATGACAGGGAGTAAGAACACGAGTACTGCTCAACAATTCATTAAATAACTGACTGTGCAATCAATACCAAAATATATCATCTGCCAACTATTTCTGTGTCACATCTTTACCACTTCCATACATAGTGTTTAATTTATTTTATAGAACAGTGCATGTAAAAATGAAATTGGGATTGTGAGGAGGGTATAATGAGCAAAAAAGTGATAGTATGAGAGGGAATAATACATATATTGTTCATAAAAAATAAATTAAATCAAACAACAACCATATCTTTGTCTAGACTCACAATCCAATAAGCATTCACTTTAAAACCAAAATCCTTTAATTGTCCCTTATTTACAGACAGAATGCTTGCTGAATTCAATAAAAAGACAATGCAATTTCCCAGAATTCTTCAATTATATCAATATTTGCATCTTATACAATAAATATGCAACATCATATTAATATCATTGTCAATTTCACAATAACATCATAACCATTCAAGCCACGTTCCTTCCTGTTCCAATGTAAACCCTTTTCCTTTTAAAACAAAATCGAAATATACACCGTGATTTCAGCCATCCACATCCAACTATTGTTTCTTGAACTGAAATAAGGACATGCCCAATATTAACCTCCAATTGTCAACTTTCCAACATTGTTGACATAATTTATTTGCATTAAAACTCCTAATCGGGCCCCGATTCATTCATTCACAGACATTCATCAATATTATCAACACAATTCCTAATTCGACAATAACATTTCACCCATAACATGCAACTCTGAACCTGAGTTTTTTGAAAATCGAACATGTACAAAATTTCTTTAAAAGAATTACCCAACAATTAACAGAGCCAAAAAGTACCCGAGGAGACAAAGAAACAATTCGAGCTCAACAGAGCCAAGTTATGTTCAACAAACATAACCAATTCATGTTTGATAGACCAAAACAAGTCGTTCTCAACAAACCATGAACACAGAGGTGTCTTTTAATCCTTGACGAGACCATGATTGTGCTAGGGTTTAACAAAATAATGGAGGGAAACACAATAAATCACCCAAATGGAAATTCCTCTGGGATGTAAATAAAAAATGCCTCCCCCGTCCCTTTTTTTTTAAATTATCACAGAGAGGTAATAACAGAGGCTCAATCAAGAGATGATCTTCGAAGCCAGAGAAATCTCGTGCTTCTTTTAAAATTTTTATTGCAGAGAGGTAACAAGAGATGGCTCATTCAAGGGAGAGTCTTTGAAACACAGAGGGCCCGTGCCATTTTGTTTTTACAAGTTGTCATGAGGAAGTAATCAAGGAGTAGTCTTTTTCAGAACAAAGAGCTCGTGCCCTTTATTTTTCTCTTAAAATAAGTCATCACAAAGAAGAAACCACAGGTAATCAAGAATGGTCTTGGAAGATCAAAGAGCCTGTGCTCTTTTGAAATCACCACAGTCGTTTAACTTATAACCCAAAAACTTGACAGTGAGGGAAATCAAACATAACAGTTGGCCACCTCCAATTGATAACGAGAGAGGAAAATTCTTATAAATACTATGGAAAGAATGCCTGAGCACAACTCGTGGCTACCCAACACATATACAGGCTTCCATTCAAAGTTATGGGTGATACAAGATTCGACTGTGCAACACTTTTGGCAACAATGACAGAGAAGTAAATGTCATAACAAACGTTATCTCAGGGCTCGACCAAACAAGCAATAATAGTGCAACTCTCAACAGTCTGTATTACAACCCAGAGGAATGAAACATAACGATCACCAAGAGGAAAGGAGTGACAACAACTAATACCTATATTGGTGGTAAAAACCCACACAATAAAAACTCAAAACTTGTTACACCATTGTCATAATTTTCCACAGAGAACCAGAGTAAAACCCCAAGTTGACATACATGTTTTACACTAAAAAACCAATGCGCAGGCTATCCACACAATAACATCCATTCTTTTCTTTTAAAATGCCAACACTCCAAAGTATTCACAGAGAAAACCATAAGAACAACACTGATACACAGTCAAAACTCAAGAAAAACACAGACCTCATGCAATCCTGAGCCAACAAATCGATTCATAACACAGAGCGACCATCATGGATGGAAAGTAAATGAGCCATACCTAGAAAAATCGTTTTTAGGGAAGAGATGGATTGCGTTTTTCCTTTAAAAACCATAAATCATGGAGCTTCCACAACCACTAGAGACAAATGCAACTATGGCTAGGGTGATGGGCTCGAGGGTGGTTTGGAGTGACGTGCAATAAATGCACACCATTTCCTCCCCTAACCCTATTCAATTCAATGTATAAGCCATCCCATTACCATAACATCAACCATTAATTCAAACACAAATCAATTTCTATAACCAATGCTATATCCATTGCATAGTGCGCCACCCTAAGTCGTGTCAAAAACATTTAAAAACAACCATACGTATAACGTTACCATATATGCCTCACAACAATCATTTAATCAAGCGCTTAAGCATAGCAGCAAGGTTATACACCTTCTTTTGTGTCGATCCATATACCTTAAGGTTTGTATATAACCTCTTTTGCAATAACCTTATGACTTATCCATATATATTTTTCCTTTTTGCTTTGTTCAATCTCCCATATCATCATATTATCCTTTTGCATAAAATCATTTATACGATCATTAATCAATGTTTAATGCATAACATAGCACCTGTAAAACAAAATAATCCTTATATCCATAGCATTGCCCTGTATTGCAAGTGACCATCAACAACATTTAAAAATAATACATCAACCAAACATGTTTTCATAACGAATAAAACCAAGACTTGCATCATCAACTGCAGAATATTGTGTAGGTATCATTATAACAACAATAAACATATAAGTGTAACACATCCATCATAGCACCACTACTCTACAAGGGGGTCCCACCTACTAGTTAATTATTATTATTATAATAAATAATAGAGCTTAGAAATCATCTGTGGGCAGTATTCATCGTTGCGATTTTAAGCTTCAACATTGACCTTCAAAGGATCTATTTCAATATCATGCTCATATAAATTAGCCAACTAGTTATCTCATCTCCTTTCTCTCAATGGCTAGTTGAGGATCATATCAAATCGGGAAAAGGGTACATAATCCATCACATGGGTCAAGAGATTGCAGATCCTAAAGTATGCCATGGATTTTGCTAAGGCATATGATTTTCCTCAACTAGGGAGTACCTTAACTCAATCCTATAACACTCTGGTCATGAATGCAATAGGAAAATTTCTAACCCTCTCAATTACTTTGGGTAAGAATGGAAAATTTGGTTTCCTCAAAAAAAAAAGAGTACAATATGAAATATCTATCTAGATCAAGGATTATCAAAACTGGAGAACTATTGATTGCAACTTTGATACGATTGAAAGATTCGTATACTTTAGAGATCCATTCAAACACTTAATACTTCTTCAATAATCAATTGATGGTGTTAGCATAGTCAAAGACAAATCTATAGATAAATTTTATTTTCCCAAAAAAATATTGGACGTGATTTCAATTAGTGGGAGGCTTCAACTCATTTATCACCCAAATAATTTTTGAATCGATACATATCCCTCTTTCACTTATGATATGCCCCAAAATTTATCTTTTGTGATAGAAAATAACAATTTTGGGGGGTTTATAAATAGTCCATACATTCTACACTTGATAAAAATTCTTTAATATGGAACACATATTGTTCCCTAAGCTTGGAATAGATAGTGAGATCATCTTTGTAATCAACCATCATCTTGCCAATCAAATCATAGTAGGAATGGTCCATCACCCTTTGAAATGTTGCACCAGTATTCATCAAATCGAATGGAATTCAAACATAAGCATAAGTCCCCTACAAGGTTGTGAAAGGTGTATTAAGGTAATCCCTTTCATCTACCAAAACTTGATTATATCCTAATAAATCATCAAGCATAGACATCAATACTAAGCTCGTCACCTGCTATGTAACATGTCCATATTCAAAAGTGGGTGAATATCCTTTAGAGATGCTTGATTTGAGTCATGGAATTCAACACATAGCCATATTTCCCCATTCTTCTTCCAAACCCTTACAAGATTGGCCACCCATTTTGAATATCTAATTGGTACTATAATCCCTATGTCCATTAACTTCTACAACTCAATTTTAATGATGAGCTTTAATTTTGGATTTGTTATCTAATAGGTGTTCTTCTTTCAATTTTATGGTGTTACGTATAATGGTCCTATTATATTCCTTTAGGTCACCACATGTCCATGAAAAAATATCTTCAAATTCCTTGAAAATATTAACAAAATCAGCCACATCTAATTGGTTGGTACAATTGCTCCCTACACTCAAGAAATTGTGTTTTTCCTCTATGTCAATGTTGAACTTTTTGGTTTCTTGGACTTTCCAGAGTGATTGGTATTCTCCTAGTTGAACCTTTCAATTTTAGTCATATTTATTGAATAAAGACTCCAATGAGATTACACCTTTAGATATAATATTTTCTTGCAACTTTAGGATTACAAACTCATCATATTGGTACTCCCTTGAATATTCATATTGAGGTTCAAGGATAGTGTTTTTTGGGATTTCTTTCTCAATTTTTTCAACCACATCCAATAATTTTGCAATGTGTTTATCATTTTAAAATATTTTCCAAAACCTTGGACATTATATGGTACCAATGGGTGTAAAATGAGTTCAACATAGAAAGAGGTTCTTTGCAAGGGATAGATGGGGGTTAAAAAGAGACATTGAAACAACTAAAGATTCTTCCCTTTGATTCTCCTCTCTTGGGATAAACTTTATGTTAAAATATTTGAAACCCTTTATCAAGTCCCATACACTTTGCACATATGCCTTTAAACAATCCGTTTTAATGATACATATTTTCGTAACCTAGTTGAAAACTAGCAATGAGTCTCCCATTACAATGAGGTCTCAAACATCCATTTTTTGGGATAGAAATAGTCCTTAAATTAGTGCCTCATATTATAAAATGTTGTCTATGCATTACAATTTAAATTTGGAGTGAGAATGAATTTGTCTAGAAGGAATCTCAAAAACTACTCCTTCTATGGTTCCACATTTCAAACAAGATCCATCAAATGACATCCTGCATGATCCATCACAAGGGGAGTAAACATTGGGAAGGGGAGTAAACATTGGGAAGTATAGGTGCATCTATCCTTGTTCCTTTTAAACTTTGTTCAACAGTACACACATTCCCACATCTAGTTAAACAACGAATGAAAAAAGAGGGATTTTTCATGACAGCTATGACACACATACACTATATATACATTAATGTAGAACCTGAAAGAAAAATGAAGAAAGGTTGATGCAAAATTAAAAGTTGTGTCAACCAATTTGTGTACATTGAAAGAAAAATAGGGTTTATGGTTTACATGATGAATTGATGATGGAAACAAGTCGGTGTGTAAGTCAAATTTGAGTCCAAAATCCCTCCCATATCGTTAAGGCATGTGAATAGTCTATCCATGTCAAATTTCAATGCATATAGAAAAAATTTGAAAACATTTCAATGTTGGACCCATTCATAGGTCATTGTTTCCCATGTCTAGTCCTAGTACAATGTATTTTCGTTGTTCCTTTTAAAATTCGTTTGAAAATACACACGTTCCCACATCTAGTACTGCAAGGGCATACTTTTATGGTGTTGATTAAACAATGAATGAAAAAAGAGGGATTTTTCATCACAACTATGACACACATACATTTTATATACATTAATGTATAACCTAAAAGAAAAATGAAGAAAGGATGATGCAAACTTAAAACTTGTGTCAACCAATTTGTGTACTTTGAAAGAAAAATAGGGTTTATGGTTTACATGATGAATTGATGATGGAAAAAAGTGAGTGTGTGAGTCAAATTTGAGTCCATAAACCCTCCCATATAGTTAAGGCATGATAATAGTCTATCCATGTCAAATTTCAGTGCATACAAAAATAGTTTGAAAAAATTTCAACGTTGGCCCCATTCACAGGTCACTGTTGCCCATGTCTAGTCCTAGTACAATGTCTTTTCATTGTTCCTTTTAAAATTCGTTCGGAAGTACACATGTTCCCACATCCAGTACTGCAAGGACATATTTTTATGGTGTTGATTAAACAATGAAAAAAAAAAGAAGTATTTTTCATCACAACTATGAAACACATACATTGTATATACATTAATGTAGAACTTGAAATAAAAATGAAGAAAGGTTGATTGAAACTTAAAAGTTGTGTCAACCAATTTGTGTAATTTGAAAGAAAAATAGGGTTTATGGTTTACATGGTGAATTGATGATGGAAACAAGTGTGTGTGAGAGTCAAATTTGAGTCTAGAAACCCTCCCATATCGTTAAGGCATGTGAATAGTCTATCCATGTCAAATTTCAATGCATATAGAAACAATTTGAAAAAGTTTCAACGTTGGCCCCATTCACAGGTCACTGTTTCCATTGTCTAGTCCTAGTACAATGTATTTTCGTTGTTCCTTTTAAAATTTGTTCGACAGTACACATGTTCCCGCATCTAGTACTATAAGGACATATTTTTATGGTGTTGATTAAACAATGAACGAAAAAAAGAGGGTTTTTTCATCACAACTATGACACACATACATTGTATATACATTAATGTAGAACCTGAAATAAAAATGAAGGAAGGTTGATGCAAACTTAAAACTTGTGTCAACCAATTTGTGCACTTTGAAATAAAAATAGGGTTTATGGTTTACATGATGAATTGATGATGGAAAAAAGTGGGTGTGTGAGTATAATTTGAGTCAAGAAACCCTCCCATATTGTTAAGGCATGTGAATAGTCTATCCATGTCAAATTTCAATGCATACATAAACAATTTGAAAAAATTTCACCATTGGCCCCATTCACAGGTCATTGTTTCCCATGTCTAGTCCTAGTACAATGTATTTCCATTGGTCCTTTTAAAATTCGGTCGACAGTACACACGTTGCCGCATCTATTGCTGCAAGGACATATTTTTATGGTGTTCATTAAACAATGAATGGAAAATAGGCATTTTTCATCACAACTATGACACTCATACATTGTATATACATTAATGTAGAAACTAAAAGAAAAATGAAGAAAGGCTGATGAAAACTTAAAACTTGTGTCAACCAATTTGTGTACTTTGAAAGAAAAATAGGGTTTATGGTTTACATGATGAATTGATGATGGAAAGAAGTGGGTGTGTGAGTCAAATTTGAGTCCAGAAAACCTACCATATCGTTAAGGCATGAAAATAGTCTATCCATGTCAAATTTTAGTGCATACAGAAACAATTTGAAAAAAATTCAATGTTGGCCCATTCATAGGTCAATGTTTCCCATGTCTAGTACTAGTACAATGTCTTTTCATTGTTCCTTTTAAAATTCGTTCGAAAGTACACATGTTCTCACATCTAGTAATACAAGGACATATTTTTATGGTGTTGATTAAACAATGACCAAAAAAAGAGGGATTTTTCATCACAACTATGACACACATACATTGTATATAGATTAATGTAGAACCTGGAAGAAAAATGAAGAAAGGTTGATGCAAACTTAAAACTTGTGTCAACCAATTTGTGTACTTTGAAATAAAAATAGGGTTTATGGTTTACATGATGAATTGATGATGGAAACAAGTGGGTGTGTGAGTGTTGGACCTTGACCAAGTTTTGGAGAACCTCGGTCATGTTTGACCTTTTTAGGAACTCGATAGGCTGGTCGAAGGCGGAGCGCAAGTCGAAGCAGAGATCGCGGGATCTCGACCCATTTTTAGGGCATTTTTGGGTTTATGGTTTATGTAACGAGTATGGGATGTCATCCCATGGGTTTAACCATGTTTAGGCCCATTTTGTAATGTATAAATAGAAATCTAGGTGATGTAAGAAATAATGATAGTTGAGTGCTAGTACTAAGCTATGTGCAAGAAGATGTGCCAAGGCTTGCTGAGCTAAGTGTAGGTGACTTGTAGTGATTTGTGCACATAATGTATAAGTCTTTGTACTGTGACATAACTCGGGGAAGGAGGATCTGGCAAGGTGCACACAGATCTATTGTCCTGTGCGGAGTGGGTTTTTGGGCTTTGTACATATAAGAAGATTGACAGAAGATAATAAAGAAGAAGAAGAGTTGGTGGACGTATCCCCATGCTGGGGGTGAACCACGTATATCCTGTGTTATGGTTTCTTTGTGTGATTGATATGATTTATGCTTAGTGTTGTTATCTTAATATATGTTAGATGCATCTGATCTAGTAGCTTAGTGCTTAGTGTTATGAATGAATGATAGGTATGATCTATTTCTATGTGCTAAGTGCTTAGATGTATTAGATCTTGTTGAATATTGCGCTTCTCTGTAATTAGGGTTTTACCTGTGATGTGAATAAAAGGTTAAATACTAATGAATGTTAACTGCTAAGTTCTCTATTAAGTATTGTGATCAAATATATGTGTCCCAGCTAGGTTGTAGACACTTGAGTCCTACAACCACCCCTGCCTCTACCTCAGGTGAGACTTCATCTTCTTCGCAGGTGTTTCCAAAAGGGTCGATAGTTAGGTTTTTGTTGGTGCGGTGTTGTAGCGTTGAACCCTGGGTCTGCCCCTATGCCAACAAATGGTTCCATTGTTGGGACCCAAAACTGTGATTGCTAGGAATTAAAGAAAAAGAGAAATATTTGTGCGTAGATATTTTTCCCTAGTGTGTAGAATTCTACCGAACTGTGAAGCTCTGTTCCAAGAAAGGAATCTGATCTAAAGAATAAGGGGTAAGATTTGAAATCTTTGTGCCCTGCTAAAGGTAAGAACATTGAAACTTTTCTATTAAAGAGGTAAGATCTAAAATCTTTGTGCTCTGTTAAAGGCAAGATAAGTGAAAATTTCATTTCAAAAGAATGGATCTAGGTATGTTTAATAGATTTTTTCCTAGTCTGAAAACTAGGGAACAACTAGAAGAAAACATATTTGATATGATTAGATCTGATAGAAATAGTGAAAGATATGTTATTCCTATGCATAGAAAGAATGTTTGGACTAACAAATGGATGCAAGATCCTAGAAAGAATTTTTTGTAGGCCAGTTATTGTGATCCTAGTGTGCAGTACAAGAAAGGTTGGGGATCATTTAAGAGAAAGAGTGGATTAACCCTTTGTTATAGTTGTAGAAGGCCGAGACATATTGCTAAGGAATTCCTTGGTAGAAGACCTAGTTGTCTTTGTTGTAAAGCTATGGACCATGAAGTTTTGGATTGCCCTAGAATGATTGCTAAAGTTGAAAAGATGAATACAAGACAAGAGGGCCAAGAAACTAAAGATATGATAGAACCCCAGAGAGAATCAGAGGCTATATATTATTGCAGATGAAAGAAACACTGAACGATCACAGAGCCACCAATTTATCAGAGATCTTAAAAGAGAAAGAATGCATAGAAGCAATAATATGATACTTCGACATAGACTGTGTTTTGGATGAGGAAACACAGGTGAATATTATGACAGAACATACTTGGAAAATTTTGGGAAAGCCTGCTATGGTTCCTTCGCTGGGAAGAATAGGATTATTTAAAAAGGGAAGTTGATAACCCCATGTGGAAGACTTACCCAGATACCTATGAGTGCTCATGGAAATTTGATAGAGGAATAATTTGAGGTCATTACATTTGTTGAGAAAAGCATCCCATTTGCTATGTTGCTAGGAAAACCTTGAATTGAGAAAGATCGGGTTCGAAGAAAAAAAGAGGAATCCCTAGAACAAAAAAAGCAAGAATTAAAAGATTTCATGGCTAGGATAATAACACGCTTAATAGAAGAACAAGAGGACAAGTCGAAGCAACTTAGGGCCAGAGACAGGGCCGTCAAAGTTGAAAGAACACTAGAAGACTTAGAGAACTTATCCATATAGAAGAGTAGAGCACATATCCCAAAAAGAGAAGAAGTATTACCCTCAATCCATTCGAAAGAACTTCAACAGTGCAAAGTTACTATGCCAAGAGAAGATAAGAATCAAAATGGGAAGAGGAACCTAGTAACCCAGATTGCAAGAAAGAAAGCCAGAAAACTCAACAAGAAGAAAGCCAAGTTAGAAAAATCCCAGGATGTTCTAGGGAGGACTTCGCAGAAGGAAGGCTTACAGAACTTGGACTTTGTCGGGATATTAGAACAACGAAGATTGGAAATTCAGCACGACGAAGAAATATGACCATTGGAGGCGTCCCGACTGTTAGTCCAACGCTCCAGAATGGCTAGAAACACATTTATTGCCAAATTCATCGTCGTTGGACCGTTGGGACCACGCCATAATGGATGGAACTACATTGATTGAGGCGTTCATGCCCGTTGGAAGAGTCTGTTATGATGATGTCTATTTATCCCGTCGAACATTGCACCGAGAACACTTTTTCCAATTGTTATTATCCGATCCCACAAAGAACTAGTTTCTTTTGCACAGTGCTTATTGAAAGCTCATCATCCATCCTGTTACAGTGAGTGTTTGTTCACTGACCTGAGATATCAAATCTTAAGTGTGCATGTCAGATGAAATCAACATAGAAGAAAAATTCATCGAAGAGATCCTAATAGAACTCATGGCCGAGAAGGTGATGTCCACATGCATCCAAGCCTCGTAGATGAGAGGAGTGCAAGCATCCTCGTTGACTACTTGTGGATCTATACCCTCCCGAGCTGCGACAGAGAAACGAACGAAGCATCGTGATGAATTAGTGAATGCGAATCTCATCCCATCTATCATGCCCGACTACATTCTGCCTCTGGCTAGCACGGTGAGTTGTGACAGTGTCCCAAGGGACTTTTACTACATGTTGATTACTGCGTACCTACCGAAGGGGATACGCACAGTCATACCACAGTTGGAGAGGATTCCGACGTTGAAGATCAACGACTATAATTTGGGAGACCACAAGAACTATGGCATGCTCACCCTGCATAAAAATTTGACCAAGACCAAGGGGAAGAAGTTGAAGATCATCCCCCAACCATGGACTATGGACATCGCGAGGTCCATTATTCTGAACGTAATGAAGATACCACATTTTGGAAGGCATTAGGAGGTTAACGCGTGTGTTAAAATCCTGCTATTGTGTTTCCATGGAGGTTATTTGTGGTTGGATAGACGCATCATCATCGATCCGGTGCTAATCCATTGGATCATCGAAATAAGCATGCAAGGACCAGACCCACAAGACTTTTATCCAGGGAAGGATGTAGATCATGCATTGGCGTAGAAAATTAAAGATACCTATGGTGATGTGGAAAAGGGGAAGCGAGGCTACAAGGTAGCCTCCATCCAGAATGGTGCAGTGCACCTATCCTGCTAGTTGATCCCTGGTAAGCTAGTAAGGAAGAACAGACCCACGCAGGTCACAGGGTTCGTTGTTGACCTCGCGAGAAAATGTGTGGAAGGGCTACAAATGAACTCGGTGAGCTACCTAGTTAACCAATTAGAACAAGACTTTCACGAAGCTCAGGATCAAGGTTATGAGTTCCATTTTAGCTGGTTGTTGATCCTCATCACATTCATTGCTTGGGAGATGTCAGAAGGAGCGACCTTCCCTGACATTAACCCATTCGAACCGCTAGCTGCAAAGTTCACCATGCTCTGGTATTCGAGTGATATGGGGAAATAATGACAGTCGAACATAGTGTTCCAAACCTACTACATGTAGTTGAAGAGAGCTATCGAGTCCTTCCCTCATATGACACCGAAAACCCTTCATAGGTTCAGGACAATAGTGAATTTCTGTGTAGATAAACATTTTATTTATATCACCACGCGTGGAGATGAACATAAAGAAGAGCTTCAATCCTACTACAAGATCACAGAGGAGGACCTAGAAGAAATCACTAAGGAATGGCCCCCAGAGTTTGTTATCCCGGTCGACCAGGAAAAACTGTCTGACCCTGACCTCATCGAAATTCCGGTGGTTACTTGCAAAGAGTATGATGCACCCAACAGTAGCATGAAGAAAAAGAAGGAAGATGTACAAAAAATAGATAGCGCATCAGAAGAAACTATATCAGATTCACCTAGTGGAGGAGGATATGATGAAGTAGACAAAGATGAGAAGGAAGGGGAATAATATAAGAAAAAGTAGGGAGAAGTCACACCACCTAAAGACCCCCTTACAAAGGAAGAGATGTTGAAGAAAAGAAAGGTTTCCCCCACGAAACCTTCATCACGAAAGAAGTCAAAATCCAGTAAGCCCAAGCTGGAGACTGTGCTCACAATGGATGACATCGGCCTCATCATCATCGTTGTATTAGATACAATAGAATATATTTTATAGCGCAATGAAGAAAAAAAAGAAACCATGTATGATCGCATTGAAGCATAACTTAAAGGAGTACAACAGGCTCTCCATTCGAGCCACACAGTGCTTACTGCATCGTCATCAGCAAGGAACATAGAAGTAGGATATGAGATTTCCCAACTAATAAGAATAGAAGATGCGACCGAAACTCTCCTTTGTCATGCCCAGAAAGAAAAAGAATAGGCTACAGAGTCGTTGAAGAAAGCAAAATAGGAAGCTACAGAGAAACGCAGGGTTGCACAGCTGGAAAATGATGACCTCCAAGCGAAGTTCACAGAAGAGAGAGTGCAAATCCAGTAGGAGAAAGAAGAAATGCTCCTCGAGCAGATGGGCATTAAAGAAGCAATCACCAGAGAACTTCACTCTGTGACAAGCTTAGAACAGATAGAAGAAGACCCAGTGGAGAATCAAGTGGAGAAGCTTACTGAAGCCATTCAACAGCTCCAACAAAGAGTAACCTAAATAGATTTACAAGCAGTGCCAAGCACTCCACAGGAAGTGAGCGATCAGAGAGAGCCAACTGCCCGGAGCACAGTTGGTAGAATCAAAGAATTAGCTATGGAATGTAAATAGCTAAGCATTCGAAGTGTGGAGACTTACAAGCGACTTACAGAGGACCCTGAAATAAGGACACTGGAGTCATAGCTCTCGGAAGAAAAGCAACAAGAAACAACAGTCCAAGAACAGTTGAAGCCCTTGTCAGTGGTCGAGAGAATGAAAAGATCCCAGGACCATCGCACTACTCAACAAAACTTCCATGCTATCCAGAGTAGAGTCATGGAGGTGACCCAGAAGCTTCAGCCAGTACAGGATGCATCTTGTACACTGTTTGAGGATATTGAAGGATGAGGTGCAAAGATGGAACAAGTAGTCACCACAGTCGAGCAATGCTTGGAAGGACCCATGACAGAGAAGGTTATTCAAGAGTTCATGGAGCAAGAGGCTTTGGTGAAGCACCAGGTCAAAGAAGCTCGAGCCAAGCTTGAGGCCTTTGAGGTAGAGTTACCTAGATCAAAGTGACTCGGGATGAGTCACAAGTGAGTGTTGGGGTCCTGTTGGCCCTTGACCAAGTTTTGGAGAACCTTAGTCATGTTTGAAATTTTTAGGACTTCGACAGGCTAGTCGAAGGTGGAGTGCAAGTTGAAGTAGAGATCGTGGGATCTTGACCTCGTTTTAGAGAATTTTTGGGTTTAGTGTTTATGTAACGGGTATGAGATGTCGACCCATGGGTTTACCCATGTTTAGGCCCATTTTGTAATGTATAAATAGAAATCTAGGCAATGTAAGAAATAGCAATAGCTGAGTGCTAGTACTAAGCTATGTGCAATAAGATGTGCTAAGGATTTTTGAGCTAAGTGTAGGTGACTTGTAGTGCTTTGTACACAGACTGTATAAGGCTTTGTGCACAGACTATATAAGGCTTTGTGCTATGACCTAACACAGGGAAGGAGGATCTGGCGAGTTGCACGTAGATCTCCTGTCCTGTGCGGAGTAGGGTTTTGGGCTCTGTTCATGTAAGAAGACTGACAAAAGATAATAAAGAAGAAGAAGAGTTGGTGGATGTAGCCCCACGCTAGGGGTGAACCACGTATATCTTGTGTTATGGTTGCTTTGTGTGATTGACATGATTTATGCTTAGTGTTGTTATCTTAATATATGTTAGATGCATATGATCTAGTAGCTTAGTGCTTAGTGATAGGAATGAATGCTAGGTATGATCTATTTCTATGTGCTAAGTGCTTAGATGTATTATATCTTGTTGAATATTGTGTTTCTCTGTAATTAAGGTTTTACCTGTGATGTGAATAAAAGGTTAAAGACTAATGAATGTTAACTGCTAAGTGCTTTGTTAAGTATTGTGATCACAGATCTATGCCCCATTTAGGTTGTAGACACCTGAGTCCTACAACCACCCTTACGTCTAACTCAGGTGAGACTTCATCTACTTCGCAGGTGTTGATAAAAGGGACGATAGTTAGGGTTTTGTTGGTGTGTCGTTGTAGCGTTGAAACCTGGGTCTGCCCTTGTGACAACAATGAGTCAAATTTGAGTGCAGAAACCCTCCCATATCATTAAGGCATGCGAATAGTTTATCCATGCCAAATTTTAATGCATATAGAAACAATTTGAAAAAATTTCAACGTTGGCCCCATTCATAGATCATTGTTGCCCATGTCTAGTCCTAGTACACTGTATTTTCATTGTTCCTTTTAAAATGTGTTCGACAATACACACGTTCCTGCATCTAGTACTGCAATGACATATTTTATGGTGTTGATTAAACAATGAATGAAAAAAGAGGGATTTTTCATCACAACTATGACACACATGCATTATATATACATTAACGTAGAACCTAAAAGAAAAATTAAGAAAGGCTGATGCTTTGAAAGAAAAATAGGGTTTATGGTTTACATGATGAATTGATGAATGAAAAAAGTGGGTGTATGAGTCAAATTTGAGTCCAGAAACCCTCCCATATCATTAAGGCATGTGAACAGTCTATCCATGTAAAAGTTTAGTCCATACAGAAATAGTTTGAAAAAATTTCAATGTTGGCCCCATTCACAGGTCATTGTTTCCCATGTCTAGTCCTAGTACACTGTCTTTTTGTTTTTCCTTTTAAAATTCCTTTGACAATACACACGTTCCCACATCCAGTATTGCAAGGACATATTTTTATGGTGTTGATTAAACAATGAACGAAAAAAGAGGGATTTTGCATCACAATGAAAAGTTCAAATGAAACGAGGTCGAGATCGGATATAATACAAAGTGTGTGTGTGAGTCATATTTGAGTTTCGAAACACATGATCTTATTGCCACATAGAGCATGGGCCAAATTCCCATGTTTTCAAACAGTTTCAACGAAGATTCTATAGAAATGAAAAACATGTTCATCAAAATTTTGTTGATGCAATAATATGACAACAATGATGACCTCTACGATCATGATGGTATAAAAATGAATGAGATTCTCTTGGTTTCAGGAATAATTTATCCTCTACTGAACAAGGCCAAACATGTGAAGGTGGAAGCTCATATGGCCCCTCCCCTCCCCCTCACATCACTCTAAATTCCCCAATACCCAATCTATAAAATATAAAATAATTGAAAGCAAGATAATAAGATTCATGCATAGAAACTACAAAAACAAAAATTAATGACAGTAAATGAAATTATGTGTTTGTAAATGATATTTTTAGTTTACCACGTACTTTAGTGTATTGGCGACTATTTTCAGGTTTCATATAATAATTAAACAACATGTAACATATGATATAAAAACGTCGCATAAAACTCAAAAACATGTAATTAACCCATGACATAAGTAAATTATTTTAAGAGAATAATTCATACAAATTAAAGTATATAGTCACATACCTGATCCAAATCAACATCTGTATAATCATCCTTATTCTATATCTTTTATTTCTTCATCGAACTTGACATTTGTATCATCATCCGGTTCAAAAACGATGTTGAAAGGATTGACGATATCATCATCGTCATCAATGTCGTTTTCGAGCATATTTCCATCGACATCATCATCAAGAAATGCATCGTCTCCTACGCCTTGATCATGGTCTTCTTCGTCTTCTTCATCTGTCGACCCTGCATGATCTTCCGGCTCTGTCTGATCTAGATAATCACCTTCTTCTTCAATATCATCTTCTTTGTGTACATGAGTATACTTAACTGACATTTCTCTTGGATCATATCTAACAACAAACGACCAATCCCTCTCACCTAGAACATTTGAGTAAAAGACCTATTTACATTAGCTTGGAAAAACATAGTGATCATGTACTCTTTCAAAGACCGTTGTTTTAATCATTGAAAATCCATTGGTATGCTGAATAACAATTATTTCCTCATCACATTCATGCATTCTTAACCTATACCATTTGACATCGGAAAAAAATAATTTGAAGGAATTAAAGTCACACTCAATTATATCATTCAAATACCCATAGTATCCATTTTCAGATTCTCGGGGATGTATGTCACGCCTAGAGGAAACATTAGTGACCTGGAATACTGCAGTTATCCCACTATCAAAAATTTTCCTAGTTTCATCCAACTGTTTGATGCGAAATTTATGACCATTGCACCACATAGCCTTGTGGTGTTTCAATTGAAATATGCCAGATATGTAAAAGATGCATTTTCAATTAATAAATTAACATATTTATATAACTTGGAAAGTATCTGAAAAAGACAGTACACATGTAGTCACATTAATATAATATAAAATAACTAAATAAAATGGGTGAATTTGCTTTCCTGTACATCTTTCAAACCATATGATAAATCAATTTCCCTTTGTGTAACATTGGCATCTTCGTTATGACGAGATTCTCTAACCATTTCAGACAATTGTTTCCATGATAACCTACCACCTTGATGTTGTTTATATCTTTCAACCCATACATTCATCCAATCAATATTGTTTTCAATGTATAAATGCAATGCATCCCAATCTTGAGAAACTAAATAAAAAAATCACAATTCACCAATATTAAATATTAGTTATTATAACCATGGTAAATATTAATAATTTATTAAATAAAATATATTAATATATTAATGAGTATGATCATATACACAAAAAATGAAAATTTATATGTATTAATATAAATCCCCACAATTATTAATGTATTACCTCTAATTTATTTCATTCTACCTTTCCCCAACAGGTACTCCCGATCTTCAAATGTTTTGATGGAGTTCACATCCCAAATGTGATCCACTGCATGCATAGTTGGTGCTACTAATTTAGGAAGATACTGACTAATATACACCATGGATTGATATACCATATATCCCTCCACCATAGAACCCTTAGGACGTTCTCTTTGTCTAACCAAATCCTTCTATGATTTCAAGTGCCTCTCCACCATCCACATTGACCTTGTGTGTATAGGTCCACACATTTCAATCTCCTCAACTTGGTGTATGAGGTAGTGTTCTTGTTCATTGAAAAATGTTGGAGGTATATACTTTTGCATTTCACACATTAGCTGAGGAATTTCTCTCTTCCAATACTTTATATCATCTTCATGGATTTCTTTCAATGACAACCATCTACATGAGATCATGACACAAGAAAATAACATGTTTCAACATAACATAATGTATATTACATTACAAGTAAAACACATGTCATAATTAAGTACAACAACAAATTGAAAGAACATTTTGCATATAAATCACAACTACTTACCTCATGTATTTGCCAAGATCATATATAACTTGTTTGACGTTGTTGTCAAAGTCATTTGGGAGAGATAGCGGTAGAACATACTGTAACAAAAAAAATGAATCGTTATTTGTTTCGACCAAAGTAGACAAAAAAAAAATACTTAAAAGATGTATAATACCAATATATGAATATGTATACCAAAATTATTACCTTAATAAAGGTATGCCAATGATGTGTTTTTACCCCACCAACTTCACCTTTCTTCGTTAAGATATTATTTATGTTTGAAGCAAAACCCATGTTAAATTTAATTCTTTGAATGACCTCTTTTACATCATTTATTTGTTGCTATGTTAATAACCATGGAAGGTTATTTCGGTCTCCATCTCTATTTGATCGGATCACACTTCACAATGCATGATTGGCTTCCTAAATGTCGGTACAAATTTTGACAATTTTTTCTTTATCCCTCCTACCATCTATGATTCGCCATAACATTTTTGTCACATTCTTCCTGATATGCATTGTATCAAACAAATGAGATATTTTTATCTCCTCATAGTAGGAAAACCTCATGAATTGAGTGGGATAACATTTCATTCCTCGTGGAAGACCATTATTAATACCTTCATGAAGCATAAAAGAAATCACAACAATGATTATCAAATACAGTAAAATAAATTCAATGATTAAAATAAAAATTCAAAACATTACATATACGATACATAAAGAAATTGTGTACCTTGACGATTTCTATTATACTCCAACCTTCATAGGTGAGGTGTCATTCTTCGTGGTTTTAAACCAATCTCTTATTTCCCATTGAAAAGATGTTTTTCAATAGTAAGATACCTATGGTTCTTAGGGAGGAGGTTCCTATACTCATCAAACACCACCTTTCTTAAACTTTTTGAATGACGATACTTCATCTTAGGACCACAAACTAGACATGCAAATTTACCCTTTGTTTGAAGACCTGCAACAAATGGATTAATGTCAATTATATGATGATATTATTTAAAAATTAAACATGCAACATGATATATTTAAAAAATTATATAGTATTACATAGCAATATAATTCTACATATCAAAAAAATGAGTTAGTCCTGGAGCATCATGAATTGTCCATAAAATGTTCCACGAAATTTAAATTTCTTCACCCTGATTGGTTTATAGATGTCATACATAGTGATGCTAGCCCATAACTTTAGTAGCTCGTCGATAAGAGGCTCGATATATACATTCATATCTTTAACTTGGTACTTAACTAATTGTTTGAAATTACACATAATTACTATAACTGTTATATGTATATATAAGTAAATAAATAAATAAAAGATATTATGAAAAAAACAAAACAAATGAAAATTTTACATTCAAAAAATTAATGTAAACAAATACCTGGAACAATCATTGTCAACATTATGTGCTCCCTCTTTATTGAAATCAAATGTGGAATGCTATTGTTGATAACAAAAATAGGCCACATTGAGTAAATAAACCTAAGCTCTTTGGATGGATTAACATTGTCAACTTCCAATGAAATCCTAACATTACGAGGTTCATCTTTGAAATCTGCCCATTTTCCCTCAATTTCCCTAAATGCATAACCATCGGCAAACATTCGAAGAACACCATATCAACTTTTGTTACGTGCATGGTAATCCATAAATTGTTCTATGCTTTCACACCTGAACAATAGTTGCAAACGTGGAATTATGGGAATATGACGAAGA
>JASDQU010739806.1:20788-35383 GCA_032191745.1 Picea mariana | reverse complement strand
ATGGTAACAAAAATTCACCTAACAATCTACAACATAACAAATAACTAGTTAATGTAAATAATATTAATTGTAAAAATTGGATTCTTATTTTACACATTAATTAACACTAAAAACAAATAGAAAAAAGTGAACATTTATGTATATGAGATGAAACATATTACATACCTTAGGATCTATGTCATACAAGTGTTCGACAAATTATTCATAAACTTTAAGTTCACTAGAAACAATGTAGCGGGGAGAATATTTTCTCTCGAGCCTTTATAAAGTCATTTATTTTACTTTTTAATAGAGGTTCATCATAAATACCACCACTGTCCCCATCCTCATACGGTTGAGAAAACAAATCTTGGATCATTTTATTTGTCCCATCATCTTCATCCATGGGATCATTAACTTGATTTATCCCATCATCTTCTTCCATGAGATTCTCATTTGCTTGATCATGTTCCTCAGCTTGTACAAAACCATTTCTACTAGTACTACTTGGTGCAATATTTTGCAGAAAGTTAGAGAGCAACTCTAAATTTATAATTACAAACAATCATGCAAAATTAGTGTGTATAACAAATATTCAAAGAATATATATACCCATATATAATTTTATATAAAATAAACAATATAAAAACAGATAATGAATATATAGCTAATTACCACGAGACAATATTCATTCAATCCCCCATCAATGTGCTCACATTTCCTACAATTGTTTTTAGTTGTTTCTATTAAAATTCTTATAGGATGTGTAGTACAACATATTTTGCAAGGGAAATAACATCTACCATCACCCTTTTCAGCCTCTTTAATTTTTTTCCCACCTCTAATATTCTGTGAGATTCTTCGGCACAAAAAAACTCTTTTTGAACCGTTGTTGTTATAGAAAGATTGTTGCAACATCTCTAATTTCCAAAATATTTATAGATATTTTTTCATTGCAAGAGAGACGAACGTTGACCAAGTCAATGTTGAATTTGTCAAGTAATGTAACAGTCAATGTTGACTTTGTCAAACAGTGTAACAGTCAATGGTTATTGTTTCTCTTGCGATGATAACGTAAGGTCGTTGCAAGAGAGACGCGAGTCCACTATCTTCACGTTCATTTATCTTGAGACGTACATCTGGTTTCATCGCAAGAGCGACGAACGTAGGCTGGATTTATAAAAAAATTAAAAAATTCAACTCTTTATGTACAATTTTGTGACGAAAGGGTACTTTCGTCGCAAGTAGTCATCACAAATGTTTCAATATGTAGTAGTGAAATTATGTCTTTAGTTGAATTGAGTTCACTGCATGCAAATTATTTACTTGAAATTGGTGTTAAAATACATGCATATATGTATTGATCTCCACTTTCCAAACTGTAAAAGTCATGAAGAGATTTCACTCCATTTTGGACTCTGTTGGTGGTTTGTACCAACTTGCATACGTTCAAAGATTGTTTCTTTTGTTGCCAAATTCTAAGGTTGGTTTCAAAACCTCAACTTGATTGATCTTATAAAAAATGTGTTTGAACTGTTGAGTTGCCAAGTTTCAAACTGATGGTGATATAAGGAGTGTTTCTTGATTAGTTTCGAAGGCATGCTCAATTGTTTGAAAAAGTATAATATTTTGCTTGTTGGTTTCAAGTTCCATTCTGGTAATGAGTACGCATACAATGTTATTTTGATTAAACACTAAAAACATTATAATGGTCATGTTGGGTTTTACCTTCATGCATGGTTTCAAATGCTTATGTTGATGATGGGTTTGTCACTGTTTATATGGAATTTGAATGTTAGCCTTGGATTATAGGCTCTGTTTCGAAATAATTACATACTCAACATTATTTCAAGGGTTAAGGTATGAGTAAGTCTTGATATGTGAAGGCAATGTGTTATAACAATGTTTACAGAATGTACGAGTTGGAAATTGTTTAAATTTTTTATATTCTAAAGGATATAAAATAAAAGAAAATGATTTTCTTTGTTTTTATTTATATATATAGGTCCAATTCCCCTCATTTCATCACTTTTCACTCATTATTCCCAAAGTCCCAGTTCCATACTTCATTTAAATCCATACTTTTTTCCCTTTGTTATATGAATGAAAAATATTTTTAAAGGAAGTTGGTTGGTAGATTGGCATGTTTGTTGATTGATATTTGGCACATGTTTAAAAATTCAATGAAAAAAGATGTGTTGGCTAAGGAAATTTTGGAATTGAATGAGTTATTATTATTATTGTATGTTTTCATGGATAATGAACATGTACCACACATTCCCATTATTTAATTCACTTTCCAATAATTATAAATTCCCTCATTTTCCAAATCATTTTAATCCCCTTTCATTTACCATGTTCAAAGATCAGTAATGAATCATGTTGAATAAATGAAGAAGATATATGATGATGAATATAAGAAAAAAAGAGAACAATTTTTCTTATTCCCTATTTTTCCCTCTCATTTTCTTTGCATGTTGGACTACTTATTAACTTAGAGACATTGTTAAATTATATTTATTGCAGAATAGTAATTGATGATTAACATGTTGTGAATTTTGTATACTAATATGGTATCTGATGATTATTTAGATGAGTTTCTTTAGCATAGGTAGTTAAAACAGAGGAAACAAAGATAATAGGGGAAATAGAGGAAAGTGAATCAGAGGGAAAAATGTAGGATGACATAGGGGTAGAAAAAAAAGACTGAGGTTTTCTATCCATTTCGATGTCGATTTTAACCAACTCCTACAAACTGGTTTCTTAAACCTTGCAGGTCAAATACCCTTTAAGTCTCCCCCACCTCCTATTAGACCTCCTCTACAGCCCCACCCCAACATTTCTGGAATTTCTATACAACCTCATGTGTCTATGTAGTCTGAACCTTAAGCTAGTTATGGCTGGAATTATTTGGCTCTCGATTCTCCACCTCATTTTAATGGTTGGCCCACTATTTCATTACCATTACCTCCACCACTTCCTCCTAAAAAACCAATCTAGCAAATTTATTCAGTGGCTTCACAAGTGCACTCTACTTGGATACCCAAGAAGTTTAAGGAATCTACTTCATCCTTAGATGCCTCTTCATATACAATTAAGTCCCATCCCCTCAAAACTGAAGATGAAGTAAGAAAGATCACCTTTGGTGATACACATCCTAAAGTGTCTACAAATGAAGATATAAATCATGCCAAGGAATATTTACAAATGCATGGGGTGGTATCATCAGAAGGCAGTGAGTAGAGGAGAACAACCTCCCACAAAAAATATGATTTATGAATTTACTTTATGATGGCACTTTAATTTCAGTTTGACTGTTGGACATATTTACATTTATATTTTTGGGACAACTGACAAATCAATTTGTTTTTGGCATGTTTAGATATTTTGGGAGGCACAAGTGTATTTATGACATGTTTATTTTGGGTTTTTGGATGTGCATGTGTTTTATGATGATTGGATGGCATGGTATGTATATTAAAATCATGGAGGAACAAAGGAATATTGAAAATTAAACAAACAAGAGATGCGTAGGGGGGGGGGGCACCTATTAATTGTTATTTATTATTATCATTTATCATTATTTAATAAAGTTGTTCTACTTAATTAAAATTGTTTATCCTTGTAACTAAAAGGTAGTTAAAATACTTGAACTACCTCATTGAAGAATAAAAGATGAAGGAAAGGGAGGATAAGGATGAGAATAGAGAGGAAATTATGATGAAGGGTTATAATGAAGGTGGCAAGAAGAAGGACTAAGAAGCATATATATTTGACATGCTTCAAAAGGTCATTCATTTGTCTTGATAGTTTGTTAGTTTTAATTTGATTTTTGAATTAGTTTTTATTGTTGATTAGAATTATTTTGCAGAGTCAAGACAATGATGCATGTGTGGCTTGGTTGATCCATTATTTTCCTGGTCTTGGTCTTTTATTTAAAGACATCAGTTGTCTTTGTGTGATGTAAAATTCCACCATAGAATTTTAAGTCTAACTTTGGTCCTTACCCTCATAGGGGTTTGTAAAGAAAGATTTCAGGTATAATTTGGCATGAAAATCAACAAAATCATATGTTGATTTTGGTCTCACTTTTGGATATGTTGTATAATGATATTTCAGATTTGATTTCTTTAAATTATCCATTTTAATTTGTTTATAATCACATTTAAATACCTTTTTATATTTTCTTTTAATTGAATCACTTAATTATAAAAATAACATCAGACCCAAGTACTTATTGCTTGAGGGATAACTGAAATTTTTGAGACGGCTATAAACATAGGGTGATAATCTCGCCTATCTCACCTTGTCCTAGTGATCTTTGAAAATGTTGGTATAAGGACTTCTCATTCCTTTTCATCAATACCTTTAAACTAATGATAGTAGTATTATCTAAATCTACCATCTTATAGTGAGGAACATTAGTTTGAGTGCAATGGAGGGATTCAAACTATTTATCAGACTCAGAAGGTGAAATTTGTACAAGAAAATTTCCAAAATCAGTTTCTAAAAAGTAATTTCCAAGAATATAATTCAATACAAAAACTAGTTCATCGTTTCCTTCAATATCAGTAACCGCGTGTTTCATGTATTTTTCTCGATCTACCCTAATTTTGTTTTTTGTACCTTCCATGGTAGCCACATATGTGTCCAGCCTGTTTTTGGAATACTGAGATGGGGGGAGAGGGGGGTGAATCAGTATGAGAACTTAATACCACTTTTAACCACAACATATATTCTTTCACTTTATCAACAATGTTCAACAAGTTATCATCAATGTATCATCAATGATTGCATTCAATAGATATGTCATAAGCATGTAATAATAAGAAACATCACATCAACATCACATCAAGAACACAATACATTAGTATTTACATGGAAACCCAAATGGGAGAAAACCACATAATGCTTTCTTATATATAGCAATAATTCATTCATAGGAAGCACCAACTTCCCAATTCTCCAGCTGCAACTGGAAGGAGGATACAAACCCCTATTTATAGGATCCAACCTAAAGGAAGCTACAACTCCCTGAATTCTATGGCTCTAACCAGAAGGAGGCTACAACCCCCTGGGTTATCCATATCCAACCAGTAGGTGGCTATAACCACCTAGTTCTCAGGCTCCAACCTGAACGAAGATCCAACTCCCTAGTTCTTTGGCTCAAACCGGAAGGAGGCTAAAACCCCCTTTCCTTGCCCCGTCCTGCTGCCCTGAAATATAAGTGTATAAAAACTATCACTACCATAATCATTGTCACTATCACTGTCACTTCCATTGTTACTGTCACTTCCACTATTACTGTCACTGCCATTATCACATCAACATGTCCAACTTGTCACTGTCACATCAACATGTCCAACCTGTCACTGTCTCATCAACAAAACTAGATCCACTCTCATTCACATGAAACTCATGCAAATATCACTAAGATCATATCTCAAACCATATGATTAACGTCACCAACACATTCCTCTACCAAGCATGTACCAATATCACCAAACACCATCACAAGATGTGTGTCTCAACCAAGTACCAACGTGTACCATGCATCAACCTGTACATCAACCCATACCATAACAAGTGCATCAACCATGCACCAAAACTGTATCACCAACACATGTACCATACCATGTGCCAACCATGCACATCAACCATCAACACCTGTACCATACCATGTGCCAACCATGCACATCAACAATGTCGATATCACCAAGATGTGCCTCAAGCACTATGCCAACATCAAGTGTCCAACATGCATCTCAATCATGCTCCTCAATATCATCAAGATACAACCTCATAACACAATATACCAAACTTCAAGTATGCACCATAACATGTAACCAAACCAAAAACCAAACCAATTACTAATGCCTCTAACAAAAGTACCATAACATTTCCAATGTGTACCATCAACAAGACATACCTCTCATGTGTATACCATATCATAACCAATCAAGTAATCGTTAAAGCATACCTATAACCTGTAGATGACATGAAAAACTAGATATAGATATGTAGCTTCTTCACTGACCTCAACAACCAGGTACCAACATTCTTCTCACTTTTGTCTTGTCCTCGCTGGATGAAGACTACCTATCACATAGGTCCTCGCATGGTGACCTCTAGGTAACCCATGGGGATGACTCATAGGAAACTTAGTATCTAACCCATGGGGATGAACCTAATTAGGGTTTCCTCATATTTTCTTGCTCTCCACTACAATCCCAAAAATCTTGCACTTCTCCTGCTTCGCTACCTCATAATTCTCTGTCGTTAACTAGCCAAAACATCACAATACTAGAACATAACATTCACAAGATAGATATTCAATGTAAGTGTGTAAGTTTACTTGTGAATGAATCCTTGAGGGTTATTTATACATTTTCTAGGTAACCTCTTCCCTTAAATTTAGGGCTTCTAGATATTTCTTGTTGCAACCACTTTTCCCTTTCATTCATTGACTTGTAACCAACTAGGGTTGCTTGGCCATTCTTTGGGGATTCCAACTTCACAAGGTCATATATCTCTAACTATGAGGAACCACATGGAATTCCACATATCACTAGAAATGGCATGATGTGTACTATCCATATATGATAGTATTACCAAAAAATACACTATCCTTCATGTCATTATTCCTCAATCAAATTTGGGTCCCATAGCCTCACCTTCGTGGATGCATTTAAACTACATAAAATTCACCCAACTAACTCACCGCCAATATTGATCATACAAATGTAAATAAACTATCCAACATCTCTTGACCTATCCAAGTGTTGACATCAATATCTAAGGGTTGAAATCAATCACAACCAAATGTCCAACAATCTCCCCTTTTGGCATTGATGGAAACACTAACATTGATGGAAACACTCATACTCCAATGCTCATTATCCCCCTATGACCATTTCTCCTCATCAATGTTTCTCACTCTCCCCCTTTGACATCAATGGAAAAGGGTATCTCTCCTTGGGGCTGCACCCCATGTCTTCATGCATCTGTTCTTTCTCTTTGTTTCCATGCCTTTGTTCTTTATTTCCTTATTTGACAAAAGATAACTCCCCTTGTTGATATGTCTCCTCCTGATATTGTACCTTCTCTAACCAATCATAGAAAAAAAAATAACTCCCCCTATGGGTATGTCTCTCCCTATATGCATGCTACTGATCTTCCTTTCTGGATCTCTCTCTCTAGTGATTTTCCTTCTCTGCAGAATATAGAGCTAACTGTGAAATTTTTCCTTTCCTCTCTTCCAGTGCTAATTATTGTCCATTGTTTCTTCCTCATGTAATTCATTGACATATATAAAAAGAATTAATTATTTGATTTATTTATTTGACCATATTGTTCAACAATATCCTTCTGATATAGCTTATGCTTATAATTTCTCTTTCCTTGTTTTGTTGTTCCTTACACTACTTTCCTTTCTGTTACCAACTGATTCCACCAATTCCAATCATAAATATATTGTTATGCATCTTCTCTTACCCATGATTTTTTTACCTGCTAAGCATCTCACGAATCCATCTCTTTCCATATGTCACAAACATTCCATAACTCTGCTACTCAATTGTCCACAATGCTGACCCATATGTCATTGTACTATTCTGAAGGTTTCACCTGAATATACTACAACTGATCATCACATGTTCATGTTTATCAGACTGAATCAATTATGTCCACTGATATGATCTATCTTCTCATCAGAATTTGTATGTCTGGAACAACCTGTGCTGAAGATATCCCTACCTAAATACATATGTGCAATAGAATCATAAACTCCTTCCTGTGTAATTGCCAACTGGAACTTATGTGGAAACACTACTTCTCAATCAATCAAGTTGTTACTCTATACTTCAGCTATCTGGCTGCTCAGAATCTGTCTCTATAAACACTTCATACTACTCGAAAGATGGTTCTTTGATTTGTAGTGTCTACTACATGGACTCTCCCTGTTCAACATACATATTTAATGGGAGTCTCCAAGCCGTATGGCTCAAAAAAATACCTGCTCTAATGCGTAGTGATATTCCTCTTCATTTGTATACTCATAATATTTCTGAACTTTGACTTCTTCCTTTCTTCCTGTGGATTGATCTCACGCTACAATTCCTAGAAGTACAATCTCTTGAACATATTCCTTATTCATCTGCTCTTCTTTTGTTTCCCACACTACTGCAATTCCTGCGATATCTGGGTCTTGTTATTTATTCACTTGTTCTTCTGGTTTTTCATTTCTTCTCCAAACATTCTTGTATCTGACAATTTCCTTTTTACCCATAGATTTTTCTTCATTTCGTACTATTTCTAATCGTGTGATCTATGGGACCTGGTCTTTATTCAACTATTCTTCTTGTTTTCTTTTCCATACTTTCTTATATCTGATATCAATGCTATTTTTCATGGAAGTATTGATCATGCTTATACAATCACGATATATGTGTCCATAGTTATGGAATTTGTAACATTCAATGTTATGTGGGGCCACATAAGTATTTCTTGCTTGAACATTTCTTCCATAAGCCTTGCAATCCGCAACCTTATGTCCAAAGTTGGTACAATAAAAACAATGACCACACAATAAATCTACATGCCTGGGAGTGAATGATCTTTTTGTGGTGTAGTACTTTTGAATTCCTATCTTGGTTGATCATGATCTTCTCTTCTGTGGATCCCTTCATTATGGTTGAAGCTTCTTTTCTGCCTAAATGCGGTAGGTCTAGTTGAATATGTATCTCTATTGTACTCATTCTTCTTTGATTCTTGCTGACCATGATTCCTTCCTTTGAGTACTTCTACATAACTCTTACTCTTTTCTTCATTCTTCTTTTCTAGCAACCTAGAGGGATTCTCTTCAACATTTTCTATGGATGTTGTGGATGTTTCTCTCTCTTCAATATTTGTGTTGAGCTTCATGAATTTGAATCTTAGTGTGACAACCTCTTATTTAAGATTCTCAACCTCTTCTTCTTTCTTTGTTATCTGATACTTCATGAATTATTTCATTCTCTTTGCTTCTTCAAGTTGGATCTTTAAGGTGATTATCTCTTCTTCAAGTTTTCTTTCTTGTTGACTGAATTCTGCTTCAAGCTAATTTAAATCCTCAGTTCTTTCCTTGAGATGATATGTCAATATCTTCTCTCTCTTTCCTACTTCTTCCTTTTGTGCTACTATTGTGGCTTCCAAACACTTATTTTGATCTTCGAGAGTTTCTTCAATCCTTCTGGCTTCTTCTAGACAACCTTTTAGCATCATGATCATCTGCTTGACTTCTTTGGATTTTGTGTTCTAAGATTCTTCTTTTTCCTTTATTTCTTCCTAGATTGAATTGTTTTTCCCTTTTTCATTCTGTAAACATTCTATTGCACTAGGAAATTCTTCTCTATAATTGACTTCTGCCTCTTCGCACTCTTCTTCTTCTGAATCTATCTGATATGATGAGTATCTTTCTTCTTGTTATATACCTGCATTTTCCTTAGAAATATATGATTATGTGATGGGAGAATAATATAGATTATGTATCTTATCCCAAAGTTCTTTAGCTGAATAATACTATCCCACTTTGTCCTTTACTAAATCATGAATACTTCCAAGATGAAATCCAATGTTATTTTATTGTTCCTTTTCAATTCCTTCTTGGATGCAATCTTTGGTTTCTTTGTAGCATTGTAACATATAAAAGATGAGTTCTAAACATCATACGCTTGTTCCTGCAAAAAAAATTTCATTCTTTTTCTCCACATCTCATGCTTCAGACCACTCTGACCATTGAACATTGGTCCTCCATTCATACTACACTCCATGATCTACCTTCCAGTGGTTAAATTGTTTCTTGAAGGAACCTACTCTGAAACCAATTTTTGGAATACAGAGAGGGGGGGTGAATCAATATGATCACTTAATACCACTTTTAACCACAATATATATTCTTTCACTTTATCAACCATGTTCAACATTTTATCATCAATGCATCATCTATGATTTCATTCAATATATATAGATATCATAAGCATGTAATCATAAGCATCATCACATCAAGAACGCAATACACCAGTATTTACATGGAAACCCAAATGGGATAAAACCACAAAATTATTTCTTATATATATCAAGAATTCATTCATAAGAAGCACCACCTTTCCAATTCTTCAGCTGCAACTGGAAGGAGGCCACAACCCCTTATTTACAGAATCGAACCTGAAGGAAGCTACAAATCCCTGAATTCTATGGCTCCAACCAGAAGGAGGCTACAACCCCCTAGGTTCTCTGGCTCCAACCATAAGGTGGTTACAACCACCTAGTTCTTAGGCTCCAATATCAAGGAAGCTCTCAATCCCTGATTCTCTAGCTCTAACCGGAAGGAGGATACAACCCCCTTTTCTTGCCCCGTCCTACTGCCTTGAAATATAAGTGTAGATGAATTGTCACTACCACAATCACTGCCATGATCAATGTCACTTCCATTGTTACTGTCACTTCCACTATTACTGTATTTTGTCACTGTCACATCAACCTATCCAACCTATCACTATCTGATCCAAAAAACCAGATCCACTCTCATTTGCATGAAACTCATTCCAATATCACCAAGAGAATATCTCAAACCATATACTCAAAGTCACTAACACATTCATCTACCAAGTATGTACCAATATCACCACACACCATCACAAGATGTGTGTCTCAAAAAAGTACCAACCTGTACCATGCATCAATCATGCATCAACCTGTACCTCAACATGTACCATCAACCATGCACCAAACCTGTATCACCAACACCTGTACCATACTATATGCCAACCATGCACATCAACCATGCCAATATCACCAAGATGTGCCTCAAATCACTATGCCAACATCAAGTGTCCAACATGCATCTCAATCATTCTCCTTAATATCACTAAGATACAACCTCATAACACAATATACCAAACCTCAAGTATGCACCATAACATGTAACCAAACCAAAAATCAAACCAATTACTAATGCTTTTAATCAAAGTACCATAACCTATCCAAGGTGTACCATCAAAAATACATACCTCTCAAGTGTATACCATATCATAACCAATCAAGTAACCTTTGAAGCATACATGTAACCTGTAGATGATATGAAACACCAGATACAGATATGTATCTTCTTTACTTACCTCAACAACTAGGTACCAACATTCTTCTCACTTATGTCTTGTCCTTGCAGGATGAAGACTACCTGTCATGCAGCTCCTCATGTGAAAACCTCTAGGAAACCCATCGGGATTCCTCACGGGACACTTAGTGTATGGCCTATGGGAATGAACCTAATTAGGTTTTCCTCATATTTTCCCTCTCTTCACTGCAATCCCGAAAATCTCGCACTTCTCCCACTTCACTACCTCATAATTATTTGTCGTAAACTAGCCAAAAGATCACAATACTAGACCATAACATTCATAAGATGGATATCAATGTAAGTGTGTAAGTGTACTTGTGAATGACTCCTTGAGGGTTATTTATACTTTTTCTAGGTAATCTCTTCCCTTAAATTTAGGGCTTCTATATATTTCTTGTTGCAACCACTTTACCCTTTCATTCATTTACTTGTAACCAACTAGGGCTTCTTAACCATTCTTCAAGGCTTCCAAATTCATAAGGTCATATCTCCCTAACCGTGAGGAACCATGTGGCATTCCACATATCACTAGAAATGACACGACATGTACTATCCACCTATGATATTCTTACCTGCAATTAAATTTTCCTTCATGTATGTATTCCTCAATCAAATTTGGGTCCCATAACCACACCTTTAGAGATACATGTAGACTACATCAAATGCACACAACTAACTCACCATCAATATCGATCATACAACTATCAATCAACTGTCCAACATATTTGGACCTAACCAAGGGTTGACATCAATCTCTAAGGGTCATCAATCTCTAAGGATTTACATCAATGACAACCAACTGTCCAAACCAATTGTCCAACATCTGCGGCAAAGTAACATTCTAGTTTCTCAAACCAATCCATACTCAATAAAAAACCATAAGCCTCTGGAATATCTACAACAATTATATCAATACTTTGGTGAATTTTTAGGTTGGAGGTTAATATAATTAGTACATATTTGAGTTGAACAATCACCTTTACCTTATACCTATCCAATTGAATAATATGAGTGGAATTTTAATAGGTTCATCATTCAATTTCTTACACACAAAATACATGACATTTGAAGAGGCTCCATAATAAATCAGGCAATTGTGGGACTTCCTATTATAGATCTCAAAAATCAATAAAGAAGGTGGAGTTTGAGACACATATTTTTTCCCAATGATTGTTGTATTCACTATATACTCTTGTTTAACACTAGTGGTGTTGGTTGAAAACCTTGTTTTTTCCATGATTGTGGATTTGTGTTCATTTTCTATAGGTTCATTCAAGGCTTTAAGAAGTATATTTTTATGTTGGGTTAAACTATAGATATCAAAATTGTAATATTTGATTTTTAACTTTTTAAGTCTTAAACAATGTTGTATTCTATATCAGGACACAAGTAGAGAATATGTTGGAACTTTTGAAGTGTTAGGGACTACCTTATTTGGGTTTATAGAAATTAAGAGAGTGGGTGTTGAAGCTAAGGTCCCTTTACTCCTTAAATTGTAAGGGTTTTGAGATTCTTGGGTGGTATGTATCTATTCAACCACTTCCTCTTCCTCATCATATTCATCTTGACCACTAGGTAAAACATCTCCAAATGGCATTGATGTTCCTGTTTGTTGATCTGTCTCTTATTCTTCCTCTTCTATCTCCTCAATAGTTTCCTCAATTCCTTGGTCAGAAGTATTATATTGTGGTGGTGTGACAAATACTTCCTATATGTTTATGAATGAAGAAATGTTTTTTCTAAGTGATTATCCATGTGAGCTTTGTACAAATTTTCCATGGAAAATTCTTCTATGTCTTAGTTTTCATTGGTTGAAGAGGATTTAGGGGGAGTTGAAATTTTCTTTTCAAAGAATGGTTGAAATGGTTTATTTGAAGTTCCTTATCTAGATTCCATTTTTAAATAAATCATTTCACTTGAGAGGTTTTTTACAATCCTCTACAAACTTTCCATATCATTTGAATCATGTTCCTTAGTTTCAATGCCAGATTTGGTCAAGAGAAAAGGTTTCTTAGAGTTGGTTGTGGGATTTTTTAATTCTAAACCAATATTTCCTTTAAGAATAATCCTTTTATTCTCCACATCAACTATGTCTTTAATATTTTTTTCCATTGTGTTCTTTCCATCTCTTTTAACAAACATTGCAATGTACACTAGCAAAGTGGATGTCTAAAATTCTACTTGAACATCCACATAAGGCCTAGAGTTTCCAGGTATCATTATTAAGGATGGTGGTCATTTTTTTATTAAATCCCTTTATCATTTACTTGGCATATGTTTTTGTACTATATAGTTCTAATAACAATGTGTTTGTGGTTCTTTCATCTCCAAATTTATTTAATAAAGTTGTTTCAAATTGTTCCTAATTGGTAATAGACATTGTAGCTAGGTTGAAGTACCATGTGGAGGATTTATTTTCAAATGTATATGGGAAAATTCGGCAGAAACCATCCTCATGTTGGGAATTTATTAACTTAAATTCTAACATAAATTTCTTGATGTGATCTTCTGGTAGTCCAAAATTGTTAGGATCAAATTTGGGTAGAAGTCTCTCAGGATGCTTGGGGAGATCATGAAATTTTCCTAGCAAATCCAAGGAATATTGAGCAAGTAAAACCATGTCGATCTTAGAAAATTTGGGGCTTGTTAAGAGAAAGGTATGAAGTACCTTACTCAATCATTTTCAAATCTTACTTGGCTAGAGTAAGATAGTTGGGAACGTTACTCGGGGTTTATAGCCTTAGACAAAAAATCATTTGATTCATGAGTAATAAATACTAGGAACCAATGCTGGTCTTTTTTTTATTATTTAACTGTGTACAAGACAAAGCAATAAATAAAAATAAATAAAATTATATGTATTGTGTACAAGACAAAGCAATAAATGAGATAACAGTCTGAAAAATGATCAAAATAATAAACGAGGAAAAATCAACAATCTAATTTCTTTATTGATTTCATTCTGAATTACAAAAAATAATCCTCTTTTCAAACCCCTGTGAGGATATGGACCAAGATCAGATTTAGAATCCTCAGATGGGCACCATACAAAAAGACTGTGACAAAATGATTGAGACTAAAAATCTGGATCAACTTTGCCACAGAGGCATCATTTACTGACTCTGCAAAGTATTCTTTATCATTCATGAAACTTAATCCACAAACAAATCATAATACACAAACTACCTAAGATAAATGATCCACCTTTCAATAACAAGTTGTTGAAGTATATGACTCAATATTTGAATCATGCTAACTTCAATAAGACCTTGTTGTCAACAAGAGGGTTAATATTTCTAGAAAACTCAAAATGAATGAAAACGATAATCTCACAAGTATAAGAGAAAACCTTATATCAGAAAAATATTTCCTTGCTCTCTCTCTCTCTCCTTGTCTCTTCCTTTGTAATGAGATTTTATCTCTTCCAAAAGAGGTTGTGGTAGTTCCAACTATATTTT
>JASDQU010739806.1:3843-15544 GCA_032191745.1 Picea mariana | reverse complement strand
TGTTGCCCAAAATAAAACATAATATCCATCCATAAAACATAATAAAAACTTTCCAAAAAAAATTCCATAGCAATTAAAATCCATATTTACCATGAGAGGTTGTCTGCCTCTTTCCATTGCTTGTTGATTTCTCTGATTTTTCTACTGATTGAACTTTTTCAACAATAAGGTGATGAATTTCACTAATAACATGAGACTGTACATCATTTTGATGTGCATGTGAAGTGACTGGCTCTGAAGAGTCCTTAGAGATCTTGGAGGGGGAAGCCACTTTCTTGCCTTTATCTTTTGTAAGCTTAGGGATGACAGTCTTCAATATTTTTCTAGCATGGGAATATTGGACGGGTGAGACAACATGGTCAACTTGGGCATGTTGGTTAAGTTGACCATGTTGGTTCAATGGTGGTGGAGGAGGTAATGGTAACGAGACAATGGGCCAACCATGATGATGAACTATAGGTTGCTAGACTACTTCTTTCCACTCATCATTGATGGAAACTTCTGCTTGCAGAGACACATGGGAGGGGACATGGAAATTGGATAGGCTCTGGCGAGGTTGGAAAGGGGGTCTTCCAGGCCTAGGGTGAGGCTGTAGGACTCTTTGGCCAACCATGTTAAAAAAAACCAACTTGAAATAACTGATTTAGTTCTAGAGGATCAACATCAAAATGAATGGAAAATAGTGGCCTTTTATGGCCTCTTTGCAAAAAGTTGTTTCTGCATATGTTTCCTCCTCTTCCCTGACTTCCCCTACTGAAGAAAATCATGTATAAAAGAATAAATTTAATCAGAATATGAATAAAAATTGACAAATCTATCATCAAACACTCTACCTAAAACAAATTGAAATACTGTCTCTTTCAATTCACATACAAGAGCATATGAAATCCTTCAACATTCATCATATGACAACCATAAAATTTTCCAATTTGAACCATAATGTATTAGAACAGGGAAGTACAATGACATTGGGAGAATGGGAGAAATTGTAAGGTATGCAAAGTGATTCCATGATGGGAAAATAAATATGAATAATTTTCTAAAAAAAATGAGTATTTAACCCTGACACATTCCCAACAGCCACATCATCAACCTCATTATCTGCAAGTTACAATAGTTCTATTTTGACCCTTCATTCAACCTCGTCTCCTTATTCTTTTAAAATATTTATAATAATAGAACATGTGGAGAATAAAATGTTATGTGATAGATGAGGGATTTATATTGTGCATAAAATGAAATAATGAATGGGAAATGAAAATGATCCATGTTCTTTATTACACATTTATTAAATAGAAAACCTCATCATTAACCTTTTATTATTATCTTCTATCCTTTTTTTCATGCCAATAACTGATTAAAATCAATTTAGCAGAATCAAAATGTATTCACAAAACAATGTGTAACTTCCCAACCAACATTTGTCGAAATTTTGTCAAACCAAATTCATCATCCAACCTGACTTTATTATGCATCTTCTTGCAGGTCGAAATCAATCGATTAAATTCATTACCTTTCTATTGTAACCTAAATTACAGAGGTAAACATTGACAATGAGTTGTGGCATAGTAACTCCAAAAAAAATAATCGTTTTTCTTTGTAAACATAATAAGAAAACTTTATGTCATCATTAATTACTGTAAGTTATATTAACCCAGTAATCTCAATGAATTTTCCATTTGAATTTGTGAGAAAATTTGCATAGGGCGATACTTAACAGTAGGATATATAACAATTGTGACAATAGGGTAACAACATCGAAATTTCCATTCAAAACTAGGATGGGTTGCACGCAAAATAACTTTCACAATACAATAGTGAGAATTCCTAGATAGACGTCATTAAGATTAAAAATGATAATTCATAGAAGTCGGGTTAAAGCGACATGCAAGGATTTTGCAATAATATCCACACTAACAACATGTTGAAACAATAAGATGTCAAGCTATATTTATTAGTCAAAACATTTAGCCAATAGTTGAATTTATACATAGTTGGGAAGTAAACCATGACGAGGGAAGAGTAAACAACGAGGGTCTATAAGATTATGTCAAGTCAAAATCATTTTTGCACAAACAATCCAACAGAGGAAAAATTGCAAGTTGTAGCCACCAAAATTACTTCCAAATGCACCCACATTCTTTGTTATTGATAGGTTGGAATGCCAATATAACCACAATTTCCCACATAAACCCAAAAATCCATAACTTGTCACAATTACATTGTCAAAACCAAAATTAAAATCCCTTTTCTCTGTTAGCAAGAAAACCCTTGAAGGGTGTGACACATATCCATGTTGGGTTTCGAAATAAATGATTGATTGTCAAGACCAAAACAAAACAACAGTAGAAATGTAAATTCGCATAGAGCACCAACCTCCACACCTTTTGTTACCACTGACTAAAATGCCATAAATTTATGAAAAATTCAAGAGTCTAAATGGAGCTACAACAGAGGAAATGTGGGTATGACATAAACAAAAAAACCCTAATATTTAAATTTATACCCATGCCAAACCTGTGAGTAAATTGAAATCAATTTTACATCACGACCCATTATTTCCACAAAATGATACAACAACAAAAACATTCCTATTATATCCAAAACCCACAACCAATATTCAGTTGCCAAGCTCACACAGAACGAAATATAAAAAATCATATGGTTTCATCATAACCAAAACCATAGAAAACCCAAATGGAGAATGCCATAAACCACAAAACACTTTGTTTTGAAACCCATATTTTACACGGAAGGAGATGCACAAACCCAGGTCGCCATCCCATTATCATTTCAAGCTTCAACATAACCAAAAATTTCCTCATAGTCTTCCATTTGAACAGAGAAGCAAAATACACACAACAAGCATAATTGCAGAGCCAATATACCAATTTAAATCAGGGCAGAGCTAAAATATTTGATGCATGAAAAATCCAAAAGAACCCATACATGTGGAAAATTTCTTAAGAACCTCAAGGAGCAGTGAAAATCCTTTACAAACGGTCGAGAAATCTGAAAAAATAGTTAATAGAAGTGCCCATAATCCTAATGGGAGAGATAAAAAAAGTTGGTATACTTCAAAAAGGAGGAAGAATGATGTGCATTTACTGCATGTTGTTTGTTCCATCCACTAACTCCAAACATTCAATGCTGCCAACTAAATATTCCACGCTGGATCACACTCAGCACATCCCAAACATCAAAAATATGCCAAATAACTTTTAACTCACATCACTTACCATCATTTTCCATAAAACATCAAACATTCAATGCTACCCCCAAACCATTGATTCTTTCATCCAACACTTTATATCCATTTCGATTAGGAATAATGTCATCATATAATAGTAATGAACCATACAAATAATATGTAACATAAAACAAGACTTATGTTACTTGCACCAAAGTTTGAATGTGTTAGGATTTGTATTTGATGATGTCACCAAAGATTTAATATCCTAATATAGTAGCTCAATATCAAGTTCTGAATAAAACCACTTTTTAACCCATATTGGAAGCATAAACAATCATAAAATTTGTAAGCAATAAGATCATTGATTACTCTTTTTCTCTTTTGGCAAATTTTATGGATTCGTTCACTAGTCATATATGTCAAAATCATGTCACCAAATTTAGACCAGAACCAAAACCTTGGAAAAATTCATGTGCCAAGTAGAGGGAATTAGTTTTCTTTTCTATTTTTTAAGGGGTCCCACCTACTAGTTATTACTATCGATAATATAAATAATAGGGCATTGAAATTTCTTTACAGGAAGGACTTGTGTTGCGCTTTTGTGCGTCAACAAGGATCTTAGATGGAATAAAGAGAGGATTTTAGTCTAGAGGTTTAGTGATTTATTCCAAAGAAAAGGAAACCATATCATCTAGGTTTAAGACTATAACATCATCCTTAGTATGAACAATATTTTTCATGAGTTTTAGTGCTACTAGGTAATTGTTATAATAAATGAAATTTTCACCCAATTTATTTATCATATGCTTTCGTGATGGGTATTAGTGCTTGGAATTCAGAAAATGGAACAACAAAATAATCTTCATATTCAACTTCCAAATGAGGTTCTAATTGAGGTAGGTCTAGACCTTCGATTTCAAACTCAAGATCTTGAAAATAGGATTCAGGGTTGGATATCTTTTCACTCTCCAAGTGTGATTGGATGGTTGGTAACTTGGGTTTATTTTTATTTCTATGAAAGTGAATATGTGGTTGGGAACTGCTACCATGATCAACCATACAAGGGAAATTCATCCCTCCTTCTAGCACCAAAAATGTTGACGCGGAAAAATTTCTTGCATCAAACTAATGGATTTTTTCCAGAGCTAAGGACCAATTAGCCTTTTCTATGTTTTTTATTGGTATATCAACATCCTCTAGTATTTTTTTATGACTACCAAAAGTATGGATGAGTTTTAGAATCATGTGATGAATTCATAAAATGTATCCCTAGAACTTGTAACATAATGTAGTTCTAATCTAAACACCTAGATAGGATTTGAGAATAGAAAATGAACATGAAATAAGTAACCATTCAAGTCATTAAAACAAAAAATACTTTACCATTGAAATAATGGTTAAAATAGTMTTATCCCTRAGGGTTAGCTCAAGTGGTATTGAGCCAGATGTGAGATCTCTCCCTTGGTAATTAGTTGGGGAGRTCATGKGTTCGATTRTCTTGATCCCCTCGGAGTGAGGCTTYGTAATCAGGGCCCACGGTTTACCTTGTTTACCATCCATGGATCATGGGGAAGTACTCAAAGGGTTTTCCACGAGGATTTCCTTGGAAAMAAATGGTTGAAATAGTAAAAAATTAACTAGTCATAAAATCAGGATAACCATATTTTAATGACMAGAAACCATTTAATATTCACAACTAGMAACTAATTGAAACATAACAACCRTAAGTCMTCACTATTGCATGAGAACCATATAAAAAATAGTAAATGATMTCACAACCATTCCAACACAACAACAAAGGAWGTAGTTYGGCACCACACATACACTAGAATGTATCTCCAAATAGTGGCCACCTAGATTACTAGTTAATATTAAAAGCAATTTACAATSTCAATCAAAATGCATGTACCCTATTACGTTTCTCTTGTTTATACAAAAGAGGGAGACAAGGGTTAATTATTTTCATTCTTCTACWTGTCTATTTGGTTCCCTTTCTTGCCWCTTTAGTTTCTTTATCCATTTATCAATTTAATCCTCTTAAGGGTTAGATTCCTTTTTCTAGTTCAAATTCCTTTCTTGATTGTTCAAAAATTCTTCTTTAAAAATTGGCCATCTTTCTTCGATGTTCCTAAATGCAGAACCATCTGTAGGTATTCAAAGAAAACCATCTTCACTTCTATGACATGCATGGTAATCCATAAAATGTGCAATGCTTTGGCACCTGAACAATCACTACAAACATGGAATTATCAGAATATCACGAAGAACCTTGTGAGGCACTTTTTTTGTTACTTGATCGGTTCAATATCTATTGATTTGACATTGTGAGAATTTCGTTTTCGATGCATATTGTCCATAATATATAATATGATTATTTGGACATACATTAATATCCTGATACTCCATTCCAAGATATTTCATAATGGCACACAACTCTTGGTATGTGTGAGGTAAATTATTTGACGGTGGTAAGAAAAATTCACCTAACAATCTACAACATAAAAAATGACTAGTTAATGTAAATAATAGTAATAAAAAATATTGCATCCTTAATTTACACATTAATTGACACTAAAAATAGAGAAAAATAAAGTCGACCTTTACGTATAATATGTGACAAATTAAATTATGTACCTTAGGATCTGTGCGAGATAGTGTTTGAAAAACCATTCAATACCTTCAAGTTCACCAACAACATTATAGTAGAGAGAATATTTGTTCTTGAGCCTTCATAGAGGGGTTGTTCTTCCTTCTCAAGCAGAAGTACATCATGAATATCATCCAATTTTTCCTCATTGATAGAAGCAAATATCTCCTGGATCAATTTATTTGTCCCATCACCCGCCCAACAATATTATCTGTGTCATCTTCTTCCATAGGATTGACTTGATCTTCAATATCCATACCATCTTCCACATCTTTTTCAATAGTATTTCTACTACTACTAGGTAAATATTTATCTAGTGATAGACACCTAGAAGGATTAACTTTATAATTACAAACAATCAATAACATTACTGTATACAAAAAATATTAAAAGGAAAGAAAATTTTATAAATACAATCAATACAAAGAAATATATAATGACTAACTTACCATGGGATGATATGTATGCCCCCTTCACAATTCCCATACCTCTTCAAGTGTTTTCCTTACAAGTCTTCTTCTTTTCAAGCCCTTGCATTGATTGCAACAACAAAAACTCAAACCCTAACCCTAGACAACTATCAAGAACCCTAACACTAGAAATCTTTCTTGTGAAAAGGAACCCCTATGATTACAAATATATAATGCAACATTGGATTCTTGTCCACCTTCACTCTTCTTGAGATATTGGGAGTGAGAAAAAATCAATGCATTTTTGAAATCCACCTTATTATTTTCCATCTCTAAAGCATCCTCAAACATAGCATCTAAATCTAGAGAAAATATCTCTATGAGAAATAATGAGAAATTAAAATCATGAGCAACAACATAAAATAACATGACATCAATCTCAAAAGTCCTTACATTCTAATGAAAACCATGCTTGTTGAATTCAATTCACATTTCATGACTTTCAAGTAAGAAATCGTCATCTCTTCCAAAATACTTACCTCACTAACTTATATTCTCATTTAATTGAGTGTAGGTACCACCAAATAGGTACTTGTCAGATCTATCTTCCTCGACTGAGGATAAAGATATAATAGGAGAGGCTGAAAGTGAGACGTATTGTACTAGATCAACTAGAGCTAAAAAGGTAAGGAGAAGATTTTGTAGATGCATGAAATTTTTTATTGTCGAAGGAGGGTCATGTGATTATGATTATGAGAGCATAAGTGGCATTGAGTTTCCCTTGAGGTGTATACATCTAGTGCAACCATGGGTACCTAAGGAGCTACCTCAATTGGACACAAATTTATTCATCAATGGGAGTATGTATCACATTTCTCCATCATCCTTACATGAATTGGGGATATTTTCCATGGATGGCATAAAGGTCAAATATGGCACTGTAACTGAATTGATGGAGTATGTCAGACCATGATACAAATACAATCACTAGTTGATGTTGGTTTGATATACGTGAAGTATGTGGAGATACGAAGTTGTTGAAAATTAGATACAACTAGAAGACAACAATCAAAACAAAGGGGTGACTATGTATATTTATGGAAGGCCAAAGCTTCTGGAAACATTGCGAGATTTATAAATAGTACACGACCAGGGGCACCAACTAAGAAATTGAATTGCATATTTGAGGGGCATAAAGGAAATCATATATTCGTATGTGCAACAAAATCAATAGTTGCAAGTGAAGAGTTGTTGATCGATTACCATTTGAATAGAATAGATGGAGGGGATGATACAATGGAGGTAAATATCTTATATATCATTTAACTCAACCTTTGATCAATCACTCTTATTATTTATTTTTTTCATTAATTATCTTATATACCATTTAATTGAATCATTTGAATTAATTTTCTTGCTTCTTGTTGTTAAATTTTTGGGCTTGATCGAATGGTTGTAGGCTTCTTTTAAATATGACTGTACTTTTAACTTAGATTCACCATGCATACAAGGAAACCCCGGGGAAACCCTATACAAGGAGAAAAACCCCAACAAACAAATCTTCCTTTATTTCCAAGATAATGATTGATCACTTATATCAAATGCACCATGAAAATTATGCTCATAACAAGCTCGCCAATGACTAACCCGAATTGACTTCTTGCTGGTATAAACTTTGTTTAAGGCACCTGGTATTGGACTGATATGGCTTTCGATATTGGTTGTTACAACATCCTCTTTATGACTGATGTTTTTTTCCTTTGATAGACTGTCACAACAACCCTTATATGACTGATATACATTGTTGTTATAGGTCTGATATACACCTTCTCTATGGCCGTTACACCTGTTACAGGTCTGATAAAAGTTCCTTATCTCTTGTTGTTACATGATACTATTACAGGTCTGATATACACCTTCTTTATGGATATTACACTTTGTTGTTATAGGTCGGATATTTGTGTTCTGTGTGGACTGATATATGTGTTGAATTTGGACTGATATATGCACCTAAAAGTGGATTGTTAGCACCTACTCAGTGGACTGATACACACCTTCTTTGTAGACTGATATCACCTACTCTCCTCACTCACATGCATCCTATTGTTATGTTTACAATGAGGGTCAAATTCTTACTTAAAGGAGGAGAAGAGTGGCTTAAAATAACCCAAAGAATTGCATGTATCCACAATTGAACTTAACTCTTTAACCTGAATTAGAACTGAAGCAGTGACTTGGTTAGAAATTAACTGAACTGAACTGAACTAAATTTGGAAATTCGAATTGAACAGAATTAGCATGTTGACTTGGAACTCCAACTCGCCTAGGTGACTTGGCACTTCATTCCATGCCAACTCAGCCTATAATTGGACATGTATGCATGCCATGCATGACATGCATGTATGCCATGCATGACACTTGTTTATGCTTGCATGCCTCTTGACATGCATGTCACTTGTTAAGAATGCATGCCATGCATGCCAATTGACTTTTACATCTTTAACCTTAAACAAATCATTCAACTTGACCTTTTACAACATGAGTTTAATAGCTCATTTGACTTAACCATTTGACTTGGCAATTCAAAATTCATCATGGCGAATAGTGTAACATGTGCCAACGCACTAAATCAATACATTTACATCATTTGAAATACAAGTAATATTGTTTGTTTCTAGCTCATAGTAATTTTACGTTAAACCTAACTTTTTCTAGATGCCTTTACTTTTGCTCATGGCTCACAAGGCTTGACTAGGCTCATAGAGGTTTTGTGTTCCCCCTAACTTTTGCACTAGTATTACTAGACTCACAGAGGTTGTACAATTATTTTCATAAATTTTATTGATTGATTTAATTTTTCAGGGTGAACGTGGAAAGTCACTTACAGCTACATCCATCCAGGGTGATCATGGAGAGTCATCTGCAACTACATCCATCCAGGGTGATCATGGAGAGTCATCTGCAACTACATCCATCCAGGGTGACCGTGGAAAGTCACCCACTATTCCACACCAGGTAAATGTTAATAGTAACTAAATATGATTACAATAACTAAATTTCTTTAATGTTAAAATTAATTTCCTTAATTTTATTGTTTGTTGTTTGTAGTCCACACTCAATGTGGATGATGAGGTGTTTGAGAAAGAAATATTTTATTCGACAAACCAAATGGAAACTGTTAGGAAGGCCCTAAAAAGGGAAAACATAGAATTACTTGGTTTGATTAGCAGAAGACCCATGACGGAGGAGATCAACGCAAGAATTAATGAGTTGAAAGCTCAAATACATTATTATGGGTTAAGTGGCATCTTTACATAATTTTATCAACTATGACATATATTCATTTATGATTTTTAGTTTTGTATTTATTATATGATCTGATAAAGTCAAGTATTCCTTTTGTAGGAGTTTTTAAAACCCGAGAGTGGACAACCTACAAAGACCGTTATTGGTAGCAATGATGATTCAGTGAAACCACAACATCGACAAAGCATACTAGTGAGGATTTTTTACTCTCCTGATGTTGACCTCGAATAAAATTATGAGCATATTCATTTTGAGTAGAATGACATGCCCGAGAAGGTCCATATAGACACTAGGACTCCACATGATGTTGGAGATGAACCTAGTGTCGATTTAGAGGAAGCTTATCCTAGAGCAGTACAAGTGAAAAATATGGGATCACTAGATGTCACCTTTCTGGTGGATGACGGTTGTGTTCCAATAAAAATACAAAATATTGCAGTTATTAATTAATTGATTGATTGATTTTTATCATGTAATTGAAAAGAACATATGTCGAAATTATTTTAAAATTAATGATCATAACGTTTTTGCAGGAAATAATGTATTCTCTAGGAACTTGAATGACAAGGCATTGGAGCTTATTGGACCCACCATTCACATATGGTGGAATGGACAAGATATAAATTTGAAAGATGAATCGATAAGCCATATTGTAAACTATTTTGGAAATATATTCAACAAAAAAGTGGTCTCCCATTTAGTTGGCGAGAGTTTGAAATATACCAGGGCCTAGTATAGGCAAAGATTGGAAGAAAAACTCAAGTATGAGTGCCCTCCCATGGTTTCGAAGAAAGAGTAGAAGGAACTGATAGAGGATGCAAAGGATAATTTGATAAAAGGACAAGTAAAAGAAACATGACCTAGTAAAGCAAGGTATGACACATCATATTTTTAGTGAAATATGCTCAATTTTTTTTTTTTTTTTTTAAATAACAATTGCAACATCTAACATATTTCAAATTTTTCATAGGTTGTTTGCCACATCCAAAGCAACAAAGGCTAGAATGGAAAAGCACAGGCAACATAAATTGGGCCAGGGTGGCTACAAAAAAAATAAGAGCACGAATCGTAAGAATTAAATGATTAATTGTGGTGAATATTTATTTAACGTAGCAAACAAATAATTGTTTTATTACAAGCAATTTTAATGATGTTATGCATTGTAGGGAAATACGTTCAACTACGCTACCACCAAGGAATACCTAAATATTGGTTTCAAGTTTGGTTTTCAAAGTGTGGTTGAATATCAAAAAAGATTGGGGCAGACGCCAATCTCCCCAATTATGCAAATGCAGGTAAATAAAATCAATAAGGCCATCATTGTAGTATACTTGTAAAATATATTCATGATTGATTATATCACCAATAACTAAATGTTTATGTTTCTTTCAATCAGGAGAGAAACCGAAGCAATGAGGGTAACGATACTCAAAATATACTAGTAGATAGTGGGGATCATATGTCGTATGATATTGGGGAGAAGACTAGCCATTCGGGTATGTATGCTTTAGAAATAGAAGTATATATTATGATTACAGATATTTATTTGTTGACGTGTAATTAAAAAGTTTCTTCTTTCAATGGAAGAGCATGTAGATCATGAGGGTGAACTGCAAGAGGAACAAATGATGCAAGCAATGAACACACCAGTTGTCACGACTAGACAGACATGTAAAGAGAAATATTATAATGTTATTCGAAATAATGAAATATTTCTTTCAATACTATTTTAGCATATCAATATGACCATTTTCGTTGTTGCAGTTGACACCCATTTGCAGTTGCCTCCACTCCCTACTCATCCATGTACTAAAATTATGGTATGTGAAGGCATGGAAACACAATCAACACAACTAGGATAGGTGCAAGAAATACATTGACAAATTAGGATGATGATATCCCACTTATGGGTTTTTTTTTTTTTAAACCAATTGTATAAATTTATGACTTGTATTTTGATGATTATCATTATTAATATGATTGAATGTTTATATGAATTTCCTCCTTGTGCATGAATGTTTATATGTTTATATGTCTTGATGACTTTCCTACTTATGCATGAATGTTTATATGTTTTCTATGTAAAATAAATCATTTATTGGGTATGGGGAATTGAGAGCGATGTGAGGGGGGGGGGGGGGGGGG
>JASDQU010739805.1:25836-116416 GCA_032191745.1 Picea mariana | reverse complement strand
CACTTGCAAGATACCAGATATATAAAATATGCAGAATAGAAATGAAATGATAGAAATAACAGAATGACAGTAAAATATCCAGCATAATCTTCACAATACACAGAAATGATATACGCAATAGCAACAAAAATATCACTTTGATTCAGATAGCAATGTTCATAGGCCTCTTCGAGGGGGCAACCTCCAATAGAGCAACGCTCTGTTACAATAATCTCCAAGCTAGGGTTTTCATACCCTCGACCCTTATTTATACTAAATGTGTCTATTAAGAGAAGCATCTAGAGGAAGATCCTTCTAGAAGCGGAAGCTTCTATTAGGTCTTCTTACATCCGCCTTATTCTATTTTATTGAAAGGTCTTAATAATATTGACCTTTATTACATTCGAATACATTGATCTACCTATGTGCGGGTTAGGACCTTAACAATCGTAAACTTCGGATAAAAGAACTTGGGATTCAGTTGAGAATTGAAAATCTCGAAACCCGAAGTCCGAAGTAAATCTAGATCGTCAGATCCAGAAGGATGTATGGCGACAGATCACGAGCTTCAAATAAAATATTGTGAGTTTCAGTTGAGATTTGAAATTCTTGAAACCTGAAGTCTGAAGAGAATCTGGATCGTCAGATCCAGATGGACGCGTGGCAGAAATTTGCGCACTTTGAGAGAAAGCGAAAGTTGAGAGTTGAGATTTCTGAAGCCCAAAGACTCGAAAGAATTGCAGCCATTGATCCGTGGGAGACACGCATCATTGGATCATGAGCTTCGAATGAAATCAATTAGGGAAAGGTGAAGTTTGATATTTGAGATTTCCAAAGTCTAAAATCCTGAAATGGTTAGAACTATCGATTTGAGGAGGACAAGTGGCAGGAGATATGTCATTGTGGAAAAAGTGAGGCTGGAGAGTTGAAAACTTTGAAACCCAAATCATGAAGTAAATCATGAGCATCGATTTGAAAGGAGCAGATCTGAATCGTTGATCAAGAGGCTCCACCTAATATTGCGATATCAATGGTCACACTTGATTACGGAGCCAGAAAGTGCTCTTACGTTAAAAATTCAAGAGTGGGTCGGAATTGAAACCACGGTATCAACAAAGGGAACATGGCAATTGGAGGTGAATTGTGGGGAGGAAAGTGGTGTATTCTAAAACCACTTTTGGCCAATCCTCAATCGCGTGTTTACGTGAGGTCACAAATCAAAGTCACATATGGGAGGGGACTAAGGAGAGAGGATCTAGCACCTGAAATTCGAGAATACAACAACGTGAAGGAAGAGGTCGTGGGTGCCATAGAAACTACACTAGAGGACTAAAAGGACCTATGTTAAACTGTAATTGAGACCACTAAGGTTTCAGAGAGACGATTCGTCTTGGAATCGAAGATCCTTGATCAGGAGGTCGAGCAACCTTGAGGAGAGAAGGAGGGTCTGCATCACCTTCTTTCACTAAAATCCACCTCATATCCACATGGAACCCATGTGGACCTTCGCCACTTGTGCCATCCCTCATGGAATCACCTCATGTTGACCTTCTAGGACACATATTCTACTAACATGGCATGTCTCAGGACAAATGTTGACTGACATAACCTACATGTCAACAAGTGAAATTTGAAGGCATATCCATGCCCAACCAAACATTGAGATGTTGTGGATATCCAATAAATAACACCATAAATGCTTTCCGATTGTCATTTAGCTAGTTATCCTATCCCTAAAACCATACTCCAACTGGGACTACACTACACCAAGCATCAGGTGGTTAACCCCACTAGGAAGCGAGCCCTCGAGTAATCCAGAAGCCTCCATTCCTCAAATGCCTAATCCAGTGGTATAGATGGAGCCAAGGACATGTGGTATTGAAGTGGCATGCCACTTTTCATGACACCTCATAAGTTGATCGCACACCAGGATGATGTGGCATAATAATGTGGTTCAACACATGGAACGACACATAGCATGACACGTGGCTGATAACTTCATCATGCCTTTTGTCCTAATATAAAACTTTGTGCTGGAACTCCGATTATTCCAGACGTGTGGCACCTTAATAACTTCATGACATGTGGACCAACCATAGCACAACCCATGGACTGACATGGAACTGCACATCATCAGAGGGAATAAGGGCTCCTATTCACTGACGTGATGGTTCATATACACTTCTTGTTGACAACTAGCTACATGAAACCTGGCGTCACTAATATGTGTCTCAATTTCCTCTCACTCATACCCTCACAAGGGAAAGGGACGAAACCCTTCCTAGAACCTTGCTCAACTGGGCATCAAGAAATTAGGGAAAGAACGAGAAAAAGGAGTGAGCCTTGGGAGATCCGATGGCCCAAAGGTCTAGTTTCTACGAGGAATCAACTCTCTCCTACGTTTGTATAATAAAATCAATGACCAAGGTCTCACAACTCTCAGATTTGATGGCTAGGATTTAAGGGTGATAAATCAAAGGTTTTATGCTTGATAGGGCCCACACTTGACCTGTAAAAATATGAGGTCGAATAGTGTCATCCTTCGTGGAATTATGGCCACCATGTTAGCACGATACGTCATATCAACATCATCCTATATCTCTCTCTCTCACACATTTTCAAGCATGATAAAGGGTTGGAACCTTGTGTTGGAACCCTACCCTACCGACACACAAATTTAACAGGGCCTTCTATGAAAATCCTTCAGTGCTTCAATTATCCAGTGACCCAATTAAATGGGGATCCACCTCTAGTTCCTAACTCTTTGGTGGTGATTGGACGACAAAGGTTTTTTCTCCCTTTCGATCCAACAACTACTATTTATTTTCGAGTTTAAATAGGGATCTCAATGAGTTAAGGATTATTTCAGGACTTAGCAGTGCCACTGATCCAGATTATGCTGAGAACAAAATGAGAAAAAAGAAAAAGTATAGTAGAGAGCATAGAAATACAGTGAAATCCAACTTTTATTAATGAAAAAGAGAGAAAAAATTGTAGAACACAAACTGCCAGAATGGGGTAGATTATCTCTGAAGAGAAAGAGATGTTGGCTACACTTCATTCACAACAACATTTACATCACACTACATTGCATGCTTAAAGGTCCTCCTTCACCTTAATTATATAAGAGAGAGTGATAGGAGAAAAATTCCCATGATGCATGTGGGGTAAATTAACCTAAGTTTATAAAATTCCATGGGCATGTAAAAAACTAGGACTTCCCAGGCGGTGACCCATCCCAGTGCTACTCTATCTCGAGCGCACTTAACTGCAAAGTTCTAATGGGATATGGTGCATTAACACTATGTTGTAGGAATGTACATAAAACCACTGGGAAATCATTATATGATGTCTATAATTAACATATGAATATGGAATTACATTCCATTCCCCATCAAAAGGGTGAATATCATGGTTTATTAAAACCATAGGCTCAAAATGTTTGTTTAGTGGAAAATTTGGATGGTCGTCGAGATCCACCTGGACCATTCCTCCCCCCTTAGGAAGTAATGGTCCCCATTGTATTAAGTTCCCTCGGGAGATGGGGAAACTTTTGTTGAATATGAACCTCAGTGAGTTGTTTTCCTTGTTGAAGTAGATTTCATGCTTATACTTTTCCTGTGGAAGGATGCCATGAAACTGTTGGAGGTGTTAGAGTCATTCAACATATTTGGATGCTTGATATACCTTGGTTTGAGTGTGGGAGGAATCTGTCGGTGAAGATGCAAAAATAAGAACTGTATCAATGGGGGCTGATGGTTGGAACCCCAAGCACACTTGAAAAACGTCATGGACAATAGATTTGTGTTGAATATATGGAAGACTCTCATTCTCTTTTTTCTCCTCTACAATCTTATCAACCTAATTCTATTGTATAGAAACATCTTGGGCCAAGGCTATAGTGGTTTCAATGACGTTTTGTTCATCGTTTGAATGGATCGTGAAGAGGGAAAACTTTGTGATCTGAGAGATTACTTTGCGGCATTGTTTTCTAAGATCAATTAAGTGGCAATAGCTAGAGCTACCTCTAGTACCCTGTAGAGATGACCTCCCAGAGTAACAATGACACTACGGGTCTGAGACTCATAGATAGCATGAAGTTTTCACATATATGGTTTTCCAAAAATAACATCATATAATTCAAGTGGGGAAACATCACACACTACCTCATCCTTGAAGGGATTGATGCCATAGGATATGCAACATTTTTTTCTGACACAAATATCTCATCCTTGGCTCAACCATCCAATGGTGTATGGTTGAGTGTGTGGTATAGTTAGTAGCTTCAATCTATTGACAACATCGATTGAGATTGGGTTCTTCTGACTCCTTTTTTCAACAATGAAATGCAGTGGGCTCCCATTTACCCACATCTGTGAGTGGTAGAGGTGCTCCCCCTCTTAAAGCTCCTCTAGTTCTCTTGGTTGTATTTCTATGGATGCAATGGTGGAAATGGGTTCTGCATCAGTGATCCATTTCCTTTCATTGTGCTTTGAATCAGAGTCCAATTCAAGTTCCAATTCTTTTTCTTTGAGCTCATCCACCAATAAATATTTCGAGCAACATTCATCTGTGTTGTGTCAGGGGCTATTGTGGAACTCACACCACTTTCTAGTTTCTTTCTTAGACTTCCTATTACCCTTCTTTTCATATGTCTTGGAATGATCTCTTGAGGTTGGCCTTCCTTGATCTATCCTTCATTCTGTGAGTTAGGGTTTACTTTTTCATGATTATGTTGTGGCGTATTTTCAAACCCGAACCCGTGCTTACTTTGTTGCTTGAATTTCTACTCAATTTTTACTGGATATCGATAAGCAACACCCAATGAGGATATTTTCAAGAAATGCATCTCAGTTGGATGTACCTGTGCAAACCAATGCGATAATTCAAAACCAGGTGTCACTCGGAGTCTTTGATACCCATCTTTGAGCACAAGGTATGAAAGATGTTAGTGTACTCTGACACCGTCTGATCTCTTTATTGATGCAAAGTCATCCATCTCATGTACTTGTCATCATAGTTTATGGCAGGTTATAACTCCTCCTTTAGGGCATTTAAAAAGGCCTCCCAAGTCGGTTCTCTTCTGAATGGTGTAGATTCATCCACGATGTACCTCTCCCAATAAAATTCCCACCAATATCTTACATGGGGAAGAGATTTAAGGAGCACGAAGGTGATCTTTTCACTATCAGAAATTTTTTGGATGGAGCAATAACCTTCTAGCAGATTCAACCATTTTTATACAACATACACATCTATCTGGCCTTCAAATAAGGGGATATAAAAATTGACTTGCACCTTGAAGGGTGTCACACTTGCAAAATGGTTGCTTGTCAAAAATTCCTCATTCGTCGCCATCAATAGTATTCAAAGGATCTGAGCGAAGTTGTCCATCATTTCATTCCTATGTTGCATGAGGGATTTATTCAGAAATGTCTTGAAAGGATTTCTTGCTTTTTCATCTCCCTTTTCTTCCGCCATGGGAGGTCACTTGGGTTTTCGAGAGAAACTATCCCTAAGAGAAACTATCTCGAGACCCAACTCTCTATACCCCGACCTTGTCAGGGCCCTGCTTTGAGAAATGACAAAGAGCAAACTTCTCTGATACCACTGATCTAGATTACGCTGAGAACGAAATGAGACAAAAACAAAAATATAGAATAGAACACAAAAATACAGTGACACCCAAATTCTATTAATGAATAAGAGAGAAAAACACTATAGAACACAAACTGGTAGAATGTGGTAGCTTATCTTTGAAAAGAAAGAAATGTTTTCAACAAGCTTTGCATCACACTCCATTCCATGCTTAAAGGGCCTCCTTCACCTCAATTATATATGATAGAGTGAGAGGAGAACAATTCCCATGATGCATGTGGGATAAATTAATCTAAGTTTATAAAATTCCATAGGCATGTAAAACACTAGGACTTCCTAGGCGGTAACCCATCCCAATACTACTCTAGCTTGAGCACGCTTAACTATAGATTTCTAATGGGATTCGATGCATTAATGCTATGTTGTAGGAATGTATATAGAACCACAGGAAAATAATTACATGATGTCTATAATTAACAAATGAAGACGGAATTACATTCCATTCCCCATAAAAACGGTGAATATCATGGTTTATCAAAACCATTGGTTCTAAATGTTGATTTATTGGAAAAGGTGGATGGCCACTGAGATCCACCTACATCACCCACAATCCTTTCTGGTGTCTTCCCTAGATTTTCAACTTTACTCCCATGGGATTTCTCATCCATTTTCCAGAAACAAGTGAGCCTACCACTTGGACACCCAAACGAGGTTTTGATATCATGCAAACCTTCCTTGCAATGGAGAGGGAAAAATACAGGGCATCGACCTTACAATTAATTCATTAACCCTTTTAAAGTATATTACATTACTTTATTTCGACTCGAATTTAAAATTCATTCCTTAACATATAAGTCCGTTTCCCTTCCACAGGAAAACCTAATACAACATGTATGCTACTGTGTACAAAGGAAAACATAGACACATGGCCATTCTCTTTCCTTATATATTATTTCCCATAACCATGCAATTACATCCATGATACCAATATGGAGTGTTTTTATCTTTAAGAACATAATTCCAAGTTCTTATGTTCAGATGTGAAAAACATACATAGTTCATATAGTTTCGTTGATTTACACCATCATAAAGTTGTATAATTGAAACAAGTATTAATCCCATTAAATAGACATACACACTCATGAATGCAAGATAGGAACCAACCATTCATTTTATTCAACTACACAGAGCATAAAGAATACTTGTCTGTTTACAAGTTGTATCCATCCCAATTGACTATGGTTGAGCACTTTTCCACCCAACCATAGGCTCTGCTGCCCTATCACTTCGAAAACATGCTATCCCCATACCATGCCATGATACCACCAGGGGATTCCTCAAACATTCAGATAAATTCTAAGTGTTAAGGCCACTCTCCTTCACAACAACCACTAGCTGAAAATCCTTACACCCACCTAGCCCAGGGCCTCCATGAAGTTTATCAAATTACTTCCCAGCTGTATTTTCTCTGCACAAGGGAGTTCCTTCACAACTACACACCCCTCGACATCCTCCCTTCTAGTGTCAGTTTATTTCTAGTAAGCATCAATCTTGTGAGCCTCTCAACTTAGGTCAAGTTTTGTTTTCACACCAACCACACAACTCTTTATTTCTTTGATTCTTGTCTTTCTTCTCTCACACAAGCTCTACCTCTATTGCATGATCTCTCTCTTCATGCAAACACACATTCTTTTGCATTTTTTTCTTTTCAAAACTATACATCCCTTCTTCTGCATGAACCCATGCATTCTCTAGCTCCCCCCCAAGCTTCTCAACTTGTCCCTTTTCTTTCCTTTTGTCAGAAGGAACCCATGGGTCAATCATGGGGAACTATGATGATTTCATCTTGTACTATGGGATGACAATTTTCTTATTTCCTAGCCAGTCTTCCATGCTTCCATTCATTGAGGGTGGTTGGTTTTCCAACTACGAGTCCTCCCTCACTAATTAATTTTGTTTGAAATCAAGAAAAAGGGAAATAAATTATTATTTACAAAAATAAATAACTCATAAAGGAGGCTTGGGGTATTTTTCACATGAATTTCCTTTCTATTCCCCCTCACTAATCCCTATGGAGGTATCATGGCTAGTACTCAAGACTTCATCCATCAATCAACTGTTTGTATTTTATATTACACATTTACATTATTTACAATCCATAGCATGGCAATATTATCTCCATGATGAGATAAACCATTACCAATCACAATTAATTACTAATTGATCAAGGGATTAAAAATGGGGATCATACCAAGATTTCTATAGTGCATTCAATCTTCATAAACCAATGTGCCAATGTCCATGTCCACATTTACTCATAATGCACCTTGCATTGATTTTCAGATTACCACATTTTATGTTAGGCACTTCGCCATGGTGAGTTGGAACCCAACCAACCTCTCACCACATGGATTCTTTATCAACATTCGGTATTATGATAGGAGTATGTTTCATTCCTTGGTTTGACCATGATCTCAATTCAACATAATATAACATGAAATTAAAATTTTGCATAATGCATATGTGCATTCTTTCTTTGCTGGTAACTAGGGTGCCAATATTTATGGCCACCCAATTCCTCTACCATTTTCACAACTATTTTGGAATACTAGAAGGTCCTCCTTCCATAATGGGGAATCCTATAAATTCCCTCTCATACCAAAATGCATTCCTTCAATGCATTTAGCCAATGTGACACTTATGAGAACTTATTATTCATAATCATTCACGATTAATCAATGTGTTCATGACACATTTTTTCCTGAATTTCATGTAAGAATTTTTAACCATCCTTGACTACCAAAGATTCTTCTCTCTATCATTTAGATTATGTTTTTCCTTAATCACACCCTTCTTGGGTTTCATTGACATACACAAATCAATCATAATCATAAATATATCATCAAGATATGAAACAGTTTAGAAGGGATCCTTACCCAATCCCTTTCAAATCTCGTGTCCCATGGGCATAAATTTTTTTATACCTATCCTGGTTGACAACATTCCTTATGATATTAACTCATTAGTGGTGATTTTGGGGAACACATATTGTCCCTTCATCAATCCTTCAATAAAAACCTTCTTGTATTTATCCTTTGCATGAGGTTGTCCACTACTGACAACTATCTTCCCCAATGACTCCAATCTTTTTCCTACACATAGCAAGAATCATCACATTCACAGTTATATCAACTATCACGTTAGATAAATATATAAGTTTCATGGCACTTTTAAAAATCAACAGACATTTTTCAGATATTCCCTAGCATATCTAATTTGACTCCACCACATTATTCCCCAATGTGTTCATTAGGTGCAAACATAAACATATTTAAGTCATTTTTTCATTATACATCCATCAACATTTTTATTCCTAAAACATTTACACATATCATCCCATACATTTTCTCATTCTAGAGAAATACAATAAATAACAATAGACGAGTCAAGGGATTTTCCCTTTCAATTTCTTCTTTCTCAATTCGAAAATTCTCAGCATGGGTGAGCTATTTTCATGACCTATCCACCATTTTCATACTATGACTTTAACTAGGTTATTCATTCGAATATCTTCACAAATTCCCTTCCTTTCATAATAGTCCTTTTAAAGCATACAACTTTGCTAAACAAATCAAAGTTTATAGTGAGAAGGGCATCCCCCTTTCTCCACATTATTTCTTCAATATGCCTCTTTCTTAGGCCCTCCTTCTCTATTTCCTTGATCAGTTTTAGTCAATTTCATCTTGAATTTTCCTCATTCAGAGAGTCCTCCTCCCCTAAATGCAACCACATTAACTAACTCATCAAGGTTAGCTTACCAATTCAATTATAGAAAAATACATTGTGCTCATTAATAAACTAAAACCATAATTCAAAATGATTAACATTTCATTTGTATTCCTTCCGCACATGCATTATCTTTAAAATGTAATCGAGGATTATTATACAAATAGGCTTTACAACCAACTGCCTAATTTCACAGTAGTCATTAATGCTATGACTTTGTTCTCATGATAGATCCTTTACACTGTTCCTCCACATGGGACTTCTTCAACATGAAACTTCCTTGTTGTGCATTCATCATAATTTGAAATGATCTCAACCCATGAGTTAGCACCAACTCCATCATTTTAGTGATTTAACCAATTATTTCTATAGAATATAGGCATGCATTCTTATTATTCATTCAAATTACACATTCAAATATGCAAATTTATTCTATCAACTTTCATTTAAAATGTGATTTCATGTAGTTAACCACATGTATCAACATAATGTATGCATCTATAACTAGCACACTTTCATAATATACACATGCACATCCATTTGAAATCCTTTAACTCATGATTTCTCACAATCATTATCGTGAAATTTTCAAAGGAAAGAATCATATTGCCTTCTTTTCATAACAACATAGCATTCTTTTCTCACTTGATTATTCAACATTTCATAGTAACTTTTATGAACAATGGCTTACATCCCCTTCTAGCTAGTATTCAACAAAACAATCAGGCCCTTCGAGTCGGGATCAACTTATTTAATCAACCATGTTGCCCAAAATATGACAAGCACTATTCTTGCTTCACAATTCACTTATTTTGGTAGACATACCATGCCTTTAAGCATATATATATATATATATATATATATATATATATATATATATATGATCTAGTGATATTCTAATAATTCCCAATCACTTTTCTTACCAAATTTTGGATCAACACCTTAGTAATCCTTTGTTTTATATTCATAAGGCTATAAAATATAGTATCCTTGGAATTTTCCCCAATTTTGGGGCCCCATACAACTCTTCCAACCACAAATTCATCCACTTGCCCATAATCATATAACTAACAACAAATCTCTCCCACTACAATTCCAAATGGATTAACCATTACATCTCTTAATCGATTACGTATTCACAAGGAATTATCCACAAGGGTCTTATCCATTATATAAACAACCATCAGAAATGTAAGAGGCTCTGTCCACTCAAGCAGTAAGACATCATTACAACTTATTATATAATTTCATTAATTCTATGGAAGTCATGCAACATTTAAGGGTTGTCACCAATGTTCAATTCCAGGTTCTCAAGACACACAAATATTAATGCATTCATTCATTTCCACATATCCTCTTCTTTTTTTATTTTCCTTGAACCTTGTAGGTTCGATCCTTTTCAATTAAATATTATACAAACCTATCCTTGTGGCCTAAATTTGGACCATCGAGGCCTATAGTTTGAACTCTGAACTAATACCACTTTGTAACTCACCCGACCCCCTAAACTCTCATAGGCTGGTGGGATGTACAAATTTCCTCTTTTCTTTTCTCAAACCACCTTTCTTAATCACCCCTATAAAACCAATTATGATCTCATAATCTAGTTATTCTCGCCGAGAGCTCTCCAACAACTATAACCATGCTCAAAACTAAGCTCATAATCAAAAGTTATGACCTCACAAAGTTTCCAAGACTTTCTTTGCCAAAATCCACCTCATGCCCACATGGCACCCACATGGACCTTCGCCACATATACCATCCCTCGTGGCACCACCTGATTCTAACCCTTCAGGATAAATATCCTCCCAACATGGCATGTCTCGGGCCAAATGTCGTATGACATACCCTACAAGTCAACAAGTGAAATTCGGAGGCATATCCATGCCCAACCAGGCACTGGGATCCTGTGGATATCTAACAGCTAACACCATAAATGCTTTGTATTTTTGGTTAGTTGATTATCTGGTCCCCAAAACCATTCTATAACTGGGACAACACCCCACCGAGAATATCACCCCACCAGGAACTTGGTTCCTAACCCCATGGAGCCTCAAACCCCACCAACCACTAGGCCCCTGAGTAATCCATAAGCCTCCATTCCTTGAATGCCTGATCTGATGGTCCACCTCGCACCAAGGAAATGTGTTCCTAATGTGGCATGCCACCTGGCATGAAACCTCATATCATGAATGGACACCATATTAGTGTGGCATGATGATGTGGCCCAACATGTGGCACGTCATGTAGCATGACATGTGGTTGCTAACATCATCACGTCTTCTGGCCTCGTACAGAACTCTGTGATGGAACTATGATTATTTTAGACATGTGACACATTACCTTCATGACACGTAGACCAACCGCAACGTGACCCATGAACTGATGTGGCACTACACATCATCAAAAGGCATAAGGGATCCTATCCACTCAGGTGTTGACACCTATCCACTTCTTGCTAGAAACTGATTGGACAACACCTAACTTCATCTTGACTTCACCGACATGTTTCCCAACTTCCTCCCACTCATACCCTCACAAAGGAAAGGGATATAACCATTCCCACAATCCTTCCCATTAGAGCACCAAAGAAAGAATGAAAAAAGAGCGATCATTGGGAGCTCCGATGGATCGAAGGTACAATTTCTTTGGGGCATCAACTCCCTCCTGAGATTTTCTAATAAAATCAATGGCTGATATCTCATAGTCCTTAGATATTATGGCTAGGATTTAAGGGTGCTAAATCAAAGTTTTTATGCCCATCAAGGCCCACACTCGGCCTGCACAAATATGAGTCTGAAAAGTGTCATCCTCCAGGGCATTCTATCCACCATGATGGCATGATACATCATATCAACATCATCCTCTCTCTCTCTCTCTCTCTCTCTCTCTCTCTCTCTCTCTCTCTCTCTCTCATTTACAAGAATGATAAAGAGGTGGAACCTTGTGTTAGAACGTTACCCCACCAACATCTAGATTTAAAAAGGCCTTCAATGAAGATCCTCTAGTCCTCCTGTTATTCGGTGAACCGATTAACTAGGGATCCACATACTATTCCTAATTATCCACTGATGATCGGACGACATAATTTTATCCTCCCCTTCGATATAATGGCTATTTTTTCTCTTTGGATTTAAACATGGTTCTTAATTAGTTAATGTTTATTTGAAGACTTAACAGTCCCATAGTCCTTACCAGTGTCTTCTCACAGGTTTCAACTTTACTCCCACGGGTCTTTCTCATCCATTTTCTAACAATCAGTGAGCTTGTGACTTGGACACCCAAATGAGGTTTTGATATCCTACAAACTTTCAATGTAAGGGAGAGCGAAAAATACAGGATTATTGGCCTTCTCTGGCCTCCCATACACAAGCATTACATTTAATTCATTAACCCTTTGAAATGAGATTACATCACTTTGTTTCATCTCATATTTAATATTCATTCTTTAACATGCAAGTTTGGTTCCCTTCCACATGAAAACCCAATACAACAAGTATGATATTGTGTACACAAGAAAACATAGACACACAACCATTCACTTTTCTAATAGATTCTTTCCCATAACCATGCAATTACATCCATTATACCAATATGAAGTGTTTTTATATTTTAGAACTAAATACATAGTTCTTACATTCAGATGTGCAAAACATACAGAGTTCATATATTTTCCTTGATTTACACAAGCACAAAGGATTACAATTGAAAAAAGTATTAATCCCATTAAATAGGAAGACACACTCATGAATGCAAGACATGATCAAACCATTCATTTTATTCAACTACAAATATCACAAAGAATACTTATCTCTTTACAAGCTATAACCAACCCAACTGACTGTGGGTGAGCACTTTTCCAACCAACCATAATATTTTCTACTATGTTACTTCAGAAGCATGACACCCCCATTCCAGGCCATGATACCACCAAGGGATTCCTCACACACTTAGAAAAATTCAAAGTGTGAATACCACTCTCCTTCACAATAGCCATTGGTTGAAAATCCTTACACCCACCTAGCCCAGGGCCTCCATGATGTTTATCAAATGCCTTCCCAGCTAGATTTACTCTACACAAGGGAGTCCCTTCATGGCTACACCATACCTCAATGTCCTCCCCTTCCAACACTAGTTTCTTTCCAACAAGCATCAAGAATGCAACCCTCTCAACTCAGGTTGGGTTTTATTTTCATACAAGCCACACAACACTTTATTGATATGATTCTCATCTATATTCTATCACATGATCTCTGCTTCTATTACATGAGATATCCCTTCACATAAGAACACATCCTTTTTCATGTCATTTCTTTTCAAAACCATAAATCCCTTCTTCTTCATTCACCCATGCCTTATATAGCTTCCCCTCCTCAAGATTCTCGACTTGTTCCTTTTCTTTCCTTTTGTCAGAAGGAGCCCATGGGTCAATCATGCAAAACTGTAATGATTTCTTGATGTACTATGGGATGAAATTTTTCTGTTGTCCTAGATAGTTTTCCATGCTTCCATTCATTTAGGGTGGTTGGTTTTCCAACTACCAATCCTCCCTCATTAATTTACTTTCTTTGAAATCGGGAACAAAGGGAAACAACTTATTATTTCCAAAAATAAATAACTCAACAAGGAGGCTTGGGGTCTTTTTCACATGAATTTCCTTTCTCTACCCCCTCACTAATCCCTCTGGTGGTATTATGCCTAATACTGAAGGATTCACTCATCAGTCAACTGTTTGGTTTTTATATTATAGATTTACATTATTTACAAGCCATAACATGGAAATATTATCTCCATGCTAAAATAAACCATTACCAATCACAATTAATTACAAATTAATCAAGGGATTAAAATGGGATGTTACACTTGATGCTTCAACAATTGATGAAAAATGAAAGTAGGGAGGGGGATAAAGAATCTTAATCCCTCCTAAGGTTTCAAGTATATAAGATAACATGCAATAATTAAGTCCCTAAAAGAGCATATACCAAGAGACACACCCACACAAGAAATACAACTTGAACACACAAAAATTACTAAGACAAACACATGCATGAGGAAATCCTAATTCACCATCCAATCATAAACAAGAGAGAAACATCCAATGAAAATCCTCCTCCAATTGGTGCACACTAGATTCCAAGACATGAATAGAAGTAGAATGAACTTTTCTAAGAGTGCTCTCCCACAAATGTGAGGAGTTGTGATGATGAAAAATGAGATAATTGATCCCTCTATTTATATGTGGTAGGCAGGCAATTTTTTCCACATAATTTGAGTAAAATGTCAATAATCCATGCTATAAGTGGGGAAAACCCCTCAAAATAACCTATATAATGCTAAAACATGAAAATAATACATGATATGGTCATACGTGTGGTGATGTCAAGCTCTCATGGGTGTGGAGAAGGCCTCCAATGGCCAGATGTCATCATCACATAGTGCAAGTAAGGTGAATACCATCATCAAGTGCCCTGTCACATCACGTGGTGTCCAAATGGTAGCAAACCCCAACATCTCCATTAAAACCCCAATATGATGTGATCATAAAAAGGGCCTAGCGTCCAAGATGTGAAGGATGGCATCCAAGGTGGAGGAGGGTGTATATCATATATGCATGTCATCCAACCATCTACCAATGCAATGTCTTTCACCCAATGTGTGATAATATCCGAGGTGTTGTGCCCAAGATGTGGGATTTTTTCCCATCTCTATTCCACCATGACCATATCTAGCAAATTCAAGCCCATCTATCCATTGTCCAAGGTCCAAAAGGTGCAAGAGAATGTAACTGAATGTGTCAAGCCATCCATTGAATCAACACTATGCATCACATGTGTCATATCTTGCAATAAAGGAACAATGTATTGGGTGAAAGCATGGGATGTCCTTCAAAGAACCATGTTAGGTGCATCCAAATCAAACCAAAGCATGAAATCAAGTAAAGCCAATGTTCACAAGGTATAAAATCCCTTAGATCATACAAAGTAAGATGTTACTTAAGATATAAGCCACATAAACAATTCACATCAAGTATCCCCTTCAAATTTCACATCAGCTCAAGACTTTATGTAAGTTGTCAAGTTTGAATATGGGAGGACCATCATCATAACCTATTAGGTGTGTCGACCAAAATAGTAAATAAAGACCCAAGTAGAGGGATATGTCTTGGGGGAAAGCAAGAAAGAAAAGAACCCTTCGAGAGTAAGTGTGATAATGGTACGTGTTGGGATTACTTCATGGATTATATTGTCATTTAGTCCATTTATATTAGCATGTTTATGGAGGGTGTGATTCCTCTTGAGTTACCACCTTCAACACTACATTTTTCCAACCCATTAATCTTCCTTTTTATTGTCTGTTTATTGTCCTTTAATTATATTTTCCAGTTCTCTTTATAAAGTTTCAATATTTAGCATCATTGATTTGGGAATTGGGAGAATGTGGAAAGGGTAGAGATCAAGTATGGACTAGCTTCTGAGAGTCCTTTCTATTATCTCTTTCTTTCTTTAGCATTATTGTTTCTTTATTATTCTTTTACTAGCAGTTGTAATCAACCTCTGGCCCTCTAGCCCCTATTCTTATGAGAGAATGAACCATGACCCATTATCGAAGTTTAGTACATTGTGATAGGCTATAGGATGGTAAATGTTAAGTATGGAGGGTAAACAAAATGTTACCCTTGTGAGGGCCCCCTAGTAGTACCCATTTTCTTTGGGGGTGACAATGTAGGACTAGGGTACAAATGTTGGTCACCAAGGTGAAACAAGGAAACACACATAACTTCTTGAGCTTATGATTGATTATCCAACTTCAAAAAATGATCTTCATTTGCATGCCTCTTATATTAAGAACACTTCTCTATATGAAAGAAGGACTAACGTACCTCATGGTGACGTCGACTTACCATCTCCCAAACACTTGAATGGATGTGATGATCTTGGTTGATCCAAAGTAGAAGAGGAAATTTTTGGATGGGGGTACTGGGATGCCATGGATGGAATTGTTGATAATCATCATCAACAGGGTCATGTATTAATTGTGGGCCATGAGACATGATCTCCTCTAGTTACCCCTAGAATGGGGGGGGGGGGTAACATGGGTTATGTGCATTGTTGTGTCCTTTTAGACGTTGGATGAATATAAAGGTAAAAGAGGTCATGTAGGGATGGTAATCGAGAGGGATAGAAGATCAAGTGGGGAAATATTGTCTTTTTTATCATTTTTAAGTGGAGGAACCAAAATTCTAAACAATCGTGAAGCCTCCCTTAGTGATCAATATTTGTGTTTAAGGAATTAAATTGTGGATCGGGTGGGGGAGGGGTTTAGTGAAATAAATGCGTGGTGCCATGGGGATATAAGGTATACGTATTATGTTTCCCATATTGAATGACATGGTCAATAATATAGTAGGGGTGACTTAAGACAAGGTTAAGACTCAACAAAATCCAAAGGAGACACATCTCAATTCACAATGTTAATGTAAGGGGTGATGAAAAATGTGATTTGAAAATGTCGAGGAATTAGAAGAGGAGTGCCTTGATTGTCCATGAAGGAATGTGGCAGGGTTGAAGGTGAGGTGTGGTAAGAATATTAATTTTAAAAACCAAGGATTAACATATCAAATTGCATTTGTTCCCATTGTCACAAATAAGATGGACCATTCAATGTTTTTTCTAGTAGTTTCAAAGAAAGAGGGAGGAATTCATTGTTGGTGTATAAGTGGCCATTAATCCATATGGAAATTTAGTATCAAAAGGGTTGTGAACTTCAATGAGATCATATTTATATAGGGGTTGATATGTAGTGCTTTTGGTAAGCAATGTCTTAGCCACGTGGTTTTTTTTAAGGCACAAAATTCTCTTGTTTCATGTGTGGTTCTATGGTGGAAAGTGTATAATCTAGCATCACATGGGGAATAGGAGGGAATGTTGCGAGAGGGGCATGAGAATCCGATGGGAAGAAGGGTGAAAGGGGTGTTTGATGTTAGTTTTATTTTCCAATTTTAAGGAAAACTAAAAGGTATCGTCAAGAGTAGTTCTTTTAAACAAAATAACTTGATGTCACAAAGAAGGTCTTAAACCATAATTAAACTTGACAATAAGTACCTATTCAATGTCAATAATGTGGAGTTGAATTTAGAGATTGGAAAAGAGTTCAATAAACTACTACATTATCTATCCAAATGTATACCATAGTTGATTCATAAACATGATACTTATAACACTCATGTCTTACCAACATGGATCTTTTGCAAAAATGAAAATTACTCTTTGCAATCCATTCTCATAATTGATTACAAGGATTTTATTCCCAGTGTAATTTGAACATGAAACAATCAATTGGAAATGCAATGATAATATTGACTCCGAGTTCAAGTTCCTCTTTTTTTCATCAACAAGAAGGAATATAAGAACTGCTTATACCTGTTGGTTTCAAGTCTTGGGTCTGATCTCTATGAAAAGAGAAGACCAATTCCCATTAAAATCTCTCCAATGAAGTGACAATTAAATGGTTTCACTCTTTCTTATGTTCACTCTACCCCCTCACTCAATATTCTCATCAATCGAATGAAAGAAGGGTAATCAATTTTGTTCAATTATCAAAATGAGCACTTCTCCTTCAAAGGAAACACTTATGTTTATCACTTCATAATTGGGAGCCTAGCTCTGTTCATGATTAATTGCCTGCTCTAATCGATTTCTTCAATTCCCAATTGCTACTTATGTACACTTTATATTCCAGTGATTTTATAAGCACATTTCAAAATACTAGCACTATAATATTATTTTTCAAAGAATAATTCAGGCCATGCATACAATCACCAATATTGTCTACAACAAAGTCTTGTACGACAATAGTTTTTCACAATTCTCCAACACCCAACATTGATATGAAAAGGAACGATTTATAATTTTAATGATACAACATCAATAATACAACAAAGAACAAGAATGTTTTAGAGTGTATTGCTCCAACATAAATAAAATAATAAAGAAACATTTCCATATTGTCACATTACCCCAAACTTTACAATGAATGAGCCTTGTCTCTAGACATTCAATATTCATATTTCTATGGGATTTACTCTTGAGATTTACTAGGAAAAGAATGTCTTAATGATCTCATAGGAAAGATGCTACATTTTCCCTTTTTGGTTAAACAAGAAACATGCCACTAAATAATTCATAAGAACATTTTATTTGCCAACGTGTGACTACATGATATAGCAACAACCAAGGTTTCTCTTGACTACACAACTTTCAAGGGAGAAAAAATGATGCTTAGGCTATACACTCTATTTTCCAATCGATTCACCATGTTGGATGTATGGGATAACCCTGGTTCTACCTTAGTTTTCCAACAATACCCTATAAACCATTGGCCCCTCTGGTAAACCAAAAGGCAACACTACGCACATAGTGCACATCGCAGTCTCACCTGAGATGGCTTATGGGTGATTGCATGACCCAAGTGTCTGAAATCATGGAAGGGATGGAACTCATGGGAATGTTAGTCACATTTACTCTTCTACTTCAACATTCATCAGATCGATTATTTTACCCATTCAATAACATTCATTCTGCAGAAAACATCATATTATTCTATTGCACACTGTAAATAAACTTCAATAGATTCATGAATTCATTCAGAATAAAAGAATATAAAAGAAACACATAAGAGAATCACACATAGAAAAACCATATTTTATCATGGTTCACCCCCCTCTAGGATACGTCCACAAAGATCTTCTGTTTTTTTTATTATTCATTAAAATAGGGTGTTGCGCGCATTACATCAAAATTGTGTCATACTCCGTGAGACTAACCAATGTGGCACCAAGCTCCACAATTTGCAACCTGACCCTCAGATACAATCCATACATCTCAATGCTGACTCCATCTAAGTTCCACATCTCTCAACAAAACTAGTACTGCGACTCAAAACTTATTCAAGACTAAAATCAACCTTGACAAAACTAGAAAAACTCAAGAGAAATATAGATATCTTATTTGCCTCATAAATCCTCTATTTATATTACAAAAATGGGTAAAACCCTTACATCATACTCCATAACCGTAATTCTAAGTGGAATTATCTTGTCCACATTCTAACTACCTTCGCGTGCTAATCCACAATTTCATCGTACTGCTTTTCCTTTGTTCCCACCACACACTTCTTCCTTGGTCCATTCTGCTTCATTTGCTATGTTGTATCTCGAACCTTACCCCAAAATTGCTTGCTGCAATAGTCATCGCTTGGTGGGCTAGAAATAGATCTCCAATATTTAAAGTTAATAATATAGTTCCTCCCTATCCATAGTTTTAATGAATTGAGGGAGAGATATTTAAGCATCTAGTTAGAGCCTTGGGAAACACTGTGATTTGGTGATCAAATTAAGTAATGTTTTCTTTCAGATTTCTTGGGCCTTATCTCTATGTTCTTCATATTTCTAGGTGAGATGAAGGAATTACATGAATTGTTGTAGGATATCAATGTTTTCTTTCATCATGAAGAATAGTGCAGTTGGTGCATAAGAAATAAAGGAAATTTATGAAAATGGCATGTAGATGTTGCACGAAAGGATCTAAGATGTGATTATAATTCCTTTATTTTTGATCCTCATTCATTGATAAATGGTTGTGTATTTTGGTCCACCCTTAGTCATTTTTCTTGTTCCTTGTATATCCTATACTTAACCATTTTTCTAAAAAAGTGGGTTTTGGAGTAGGCTACCACCAAGTCTGCAAACCCGAAAGTACACAAGATTGCAAATTCCATACTTATTTTGTTTCTCACCCCTCCAAAATATTAACACTTAACCATTTCCTTTGTTGCATAATATTAATCCATCCCTCACCTTGCAAATACCTACCTCCTGTAGCTCGCAAACCCACAACACTAAAAAATACCCTTCCCATTGCCACATCAGTCATAAGGTACATTTTAATTTTGACACTTAACCAATTTCTTGATTTTGGATGCAAGATCCTCCCCTCATTTGTATTTACCTTTCCCTAGACCGACATCCTGCATTTCTATGTGCTCCAAAATTATTCTTATATTTCCATAGCCCTCAAAATAAACCTTTTTGGTACTTAGTATATTTATTTATTGTGGATATAGGAGTCCCATCATATCTTCCCTTCCATTATCCACATCCTGCATCCTGCATTTTCGAAATCACCAAAATTCACTCTCCATCCATCACTTTACACCTCCATACTTAACCATTTTCCATACACCATGATACAATATCACCATTCTCAGTGGCATTTATTTCCCATTGCCACATCATATACCACTCATATAAATTGAATACCATTATTAAGTGCCATGGTTTTCATAAAATCTCCTCCATAAATATAAAATTAGACCTTGCAATTGGAAACTTTGAATTAAGAGCTACAACATTTGATAATCAAGGAAATACGTGGTAAAATTAAATAACAAATTAAAAGCCCCACTGTAAAAGTATTGTATTAACAAAAGTGCACCCATATTCATAAAAATATTCATTGTAAGATATGTTAAGTAAAAGGAAAGAATTATATTGTGGTGATATTGTCAACACCTTGGGATGAGAATATCACCAGTTTCAATGGTCACAGGCCCACAAGTGGTACTCAACTCTCCCATCCAAATAATAGAATTTGAATAAGGTTTGGACCTCAAGTATTGCATTCGATGGATGTGTGTCAAAAGTGGATAATTTCAAAGAGTCGGTCCTCTGGTATGCTAAAAAATTTGATACTGAGAGAAGAGTTATTCAAATACAAGGAAAACCATCAATGTCTTTAGCACCTTTAGTGTTTAGGAGAATTTTGAGACTTCCCAACCCTACTATGACATTCAAAAATGTTGAAGTTGATGATTGTCTTAAATCTCACAGTGGAGGAATGGAGTTCCTTGAAATATTTCTTATAATCCCGAATAGCGACGCTAATTCTACACCAATTGAGGTACACTCTTTAAAATATCGATATAAATAATTATCCTTCATTTTTTCCAGAATAATTGGGCAGGAGTCCATGGCCTCAGTGCCAAAGTATATTGTATATATTCTCTATCATTCAATTCATGAAAATGTTGTAATTGACTGGGCCTAGATGATTTCAAATCAGATTTCATTTCAGTTGCAAAGCCTTAGGAAGACCAAGAAATTTTACATGACTTCCTATCTATTTTATGCTATAGTTTATTACCATATTTTTTAGAACTTTTCCAGAGCTAAGAATGTAGAATTCAAGAATGGTCCAATTTCATTCTGGTATCCAGTGTTATGGAGGCACAAGGCCCCATATAATTTATATGAAGTACAAAATGCTTTATTGTACTATTTTAATAAGATGATTCACAATCCCGCCACGTCCAAACTATCATTAGAAGTTGCATCCTTTTTGTTAGACAAAGGAGTTTTTGAAACCACAAATTATTTCAGTTTTATTAGACTTTATGGATTTTAGCGGAAACCCTCTCTGCTGCCATTTTACGTTCTGATGTATTTTTCATTGTTGAAGTATGCAAATAGTACAGATATTGGGTGAATTTATTCAATGGAAAAAGAAAAAAGAAATTCATCATGTTACCGTGGAAATTTGGAGAAATGTCTGTGAAGAAAATCCCTCATTTAGATGAATACACAACTCAATTTGACTGGTTCAATTTAAAATAAGTTTAGGAAATTCAGGGTTTTGACACTAAAAATTTGTTTCTGACACACATGTTTTCAATTGGGTACAACTCAAAATTTATTAAATTTGTGCAACTAGAAGGAGGGGGAGATAATAAAAATCCTTATGAAGCATCTTCTATAATCACCCTAGCTGATATTGAGGCATTAGCGAAGACAAATAAATACTATAAGAAATGGGGTCGAGAAGAGACACGTAAAAACCCAGGTTCACCAAATGTGCCACAGAAACAAAACCCTGAAATAATATCCAAGAACGTAGAAGGTATTCCACTAGAAGGAGATAAATATCCTACCAGAAAGACATTTGAAAATCACACATTGTTCATGTCTTTGTAAAAATAAAAGAGGAATTCAAACAAAAGGGCAGGAAGCACTTGAAGATGAAATGAATCCAAAATACATGGATCTTGATGACATAATAGGAGACCCCAACAGGGATGAATAGAGGATGATCAAGAGTAGGGTTATAGCTGAATAATTGTCTTCCTAGGAGCCAACGATATTTGAGGAGGAATCTGCCACTTTTAACCACACTACCTACAATAAGAATTCAAACAATTTGTTAATTGAAAAAGTAAATTTGAAGAATAAAAAGGTTTTAGAAAAATGGAAATTAGAGATTGATTTTCAAGGGGTAAAACCCTAAAAAATCATCGAGTTTCATGAAAAAATGGTGAAGAATTAAATTATTCCATTCATAAGATAGAGAAGGAGAATTCGATCTTAACGGAAAAAGTAAAAGAGTTGGAAAAATATTTTCTTTCAAGATTCTTCTTCGATGAACCCATCACTGCTATACAACCATTGTACATTCTCGAGGATGTACCAGAAATCAACTCTAGGTTGAAAGGTTCATAAAGTTTATTAATGGATGTAAGAAAATATATTGGAGATAGCATTAAGAGAAGGATAACCTTTATCCTTGAGATATGGGAATTAGCAACAAATTCAACTACTCTCTCAACAAGGGTAGATTGCATTTTAAAGAATATCTCCAAAAATATTTGGAAACTGATGAAACATTTTATAAAGAGGTAGTGGGTACATTTTTAGCAAAGGCATTAAGTTTAAGTGATATACATAGGACATACCAAAATCTTCCTTCCAAGACTCGTATGAAATAAATCAATGATTGTTGATTGAAAATAATTAAGTGCTTAAGGGAAATATTGTTTGAATGTGATGTTATAAATACTAAAATAGGTGATTTGTTTTCAAAACATGTTGATTTGACTAAGGAAATGGAGGGATAAAGCTTAATTATGGACTCAATGCTCTTATTAAAAGAGAAATTACAAGAAGAGTTGGATGCCTTGAAATTTTCTTGGGCTAGTGAATTTAATGGCTCAATTGAATATTATGAAGAAGTGGAAAGGTGGTTAATATGGTATGTTGATCCAGATGGATATCGGTGGCCACCCACCTTTTCCAACTGGCTCAAAACAATTTTCTGACAATTTTGGCAATTTACTATTTTTAGTAGTTTTAACTTCCGGGGCCATTTTGAGGGCCTAAATGAAGTTTTTTCAGGATCGAGCTCCTCAATGATAGCCAAAGGCATGATTTAGCCCCCAAAATGAATATCCTTGATTATACCTTTCCAACAGGCTATCACACGCCTAAAACGGAGATCGTATGCAAAAGTTACGACCCCGTGAAGTTTATGTACTAACTTACCCAAACGAGGCCCACATGACTTTTGGCACTTCATCTCCTAGGGTTAGGCTTTTGGATGTATAGGGTTTTTGACATTATTTCGTATTGTAAAAATGACTTCAGAGCCTCATTGTAACTTGTTTCTGGTGAATGCGCACTGCCGTCACATCTCTTCTCAGAGATAAGCCACCACCATTCCAGCAAGCTTGTTTCCGCTGCATTTTACAGTTTAAGCTTATTTCGTTATTGAATAGAAAACCAATTTTATTGTATCTCTATTATTTTGTGTTAAGAACCTGTTAATAATCTATATTCATTTTGTTCTACTCATAAAATCCGGATCAGTGGTATCAGAGCGGTCTCCTCCTTTTCATCTTAATGCATGTCCCCAACGAGGTCGGAGTACAAAGAGTTGGGTCTCGAGCTTGTTTCTCTTGAGGAAAGAAGCTCTTGCACGCCCAAGTGACCTCCCATGGCAGGACAAAAGAAATATGATGGGACATGAGATCCTTTCAAATTGTTGATTGAGGAAGCCCTCACACAACAGAGGAATGAGATGATGGATAGTTTTGCGCAAATCCTTCGGCGACTACCAACAAGTGACGCATATTCTTCGAACGGAGGCGTTTCCCCCTTCAAAGTACAAATAAACTTCGATATTCCTATATTTGAAGGTCAGATAGATGCAGATGCTGCAGAAAAGTGGTTGGATCTACTAGAAGGGTATTTTTCTTTCCATAACTTTTCGAATAAAGAAAAGATTACTTTTGCGCTCCTCAAAGTCGTTCCCCATGTCAAAGATTGGTGGGAAACTTTCTGTGAGCAAAAGGAAATAGAGGAAACCTCATTATTTTCAGTTATGGCCACCTGGGAATCCTTCAGGGATGCTATTAAGGAACAATACTACCCTGTCGGAAGTTATGACGACCTGTATACCAAATGGACCACATTGCGGCAAGAAAGAGACCAAGAAGTGTCAGATTTCACAAATATATTCCATACCTTGCGCACCAAGTTGGGTATCAAAGATTCAGAGTGACATCTGGTGCTCAAGTATCATGGTGCTTTGCATAGATACATCTAGAATGAAATGGAATTTCTGGACATCTCATCCTTGGGACAATATTAGGACAACCAATCCAAGCTGCAAGCAAAGAAGGACACTGGAAAGACAAATAAAGATACCGGGAAGTGGTGCGACTTCCATAAGAGCCCTTGGCATAACACTACTAACTTTCGCTCAAAGTAGTCGTTGGTGGCCGAAGTGAAAGCCTCTAAATCAGATGCAGATTATGACTCTGAGCCAGAAATAGAAAGGGGAGAACAGATCATTGACATGGAATCCAGTGCCACCGTTGCTACCACCAAGCTCTAGCCCAGTGAACCAGATGAGCCAGAAGAAGGAGAGTGCCTCTTCCATTCACAGATGTGGGTAAAAGGCACCCCGCTGCACTTCATTGTTGAAAGCGGTAGCCAGAAGAACCTCATCTCACCAGAGGTCGTCAAGAGGCTGGCGCTGCCAACAACACCGCACCCGCAACCGTACACCATTGGATGGATCTGCCAAGGAAGCGATCTTCACGTCAGCCAACAGTGTCGACTGTCATACGACATCAAGCCCTTCAAAGACGAGGTATTTTTTGATGTTGCACCTCTCGAAGTTTGTGATGTTTTTTTGGGCCAACCTTATATATGCAAACGTCATGCTGTATATGAGTCTAGGCCTCGTAGTGTTATTATTAATTTGAACAGGAAATTGTACAGGATACCCGAGGCTGTCCCACCTAGTGCTATTTCTTTGATCTCTTCTAAGCAATGTAGGAAGGTCATCTCTTAGACAGGGAATTTTGTCTTCTTCGTGATTCTCTCTCAGAATAAGTGAAAGATCACAGCCACATCCAGGGTCTCTACGGCTGACCTCTCCACATAGTAGAAGCAAGTAGATAAGTTCATGGAAGAACACTCGGATATCTTCTCCTCACCTACAGGGGTACCTCTACACTTCTAGGTCAAGCACCCCATTGATCTGACCCCCGACGCACCGCTACCCAATGGGCCAGTCTATCATCAATCTTTGTTAGAGAATGGGGAGATCAAGCGACAGATCCAAGAACTACTCCATAAGGGGCACATCCACCCCATCTCATCACCTTGTGGGAGCCCAATCATGCTGGTACAGAAGAAAGATGGAACCTGGTGACTCTGTATTGATTACCGAGCTCTAAATAAAATCACAGTCAAAAGCCGATACCCAATTCCCCGAATCGATGACCTCCTTGAGCAACTCATGGGGGCCAAATACTTCAGTGATATTGATATGAAGTCTAGCTACCACCAGGTCCTGATATAATAGATAGATGTATGGAAGACTACCTTCAAGTCAAAGGAAGACCTTTTTGAATGGTTGGTCATGCCCTTTGGTTTGACAAATGCTCCAGCCACTTTCATGAGGATGATGGACGATATCCTGCGATCATTCACCAATACTTTTGTAGTGGTGTATCTAGATGACATTCTAATTTACAACAAGACTTGGGATGAACACTTGCAACATATTCAATAGGTTCTGCACACCCTGTGACAACACAAACTATACGCCAACTTGGAAAAATGCTCCTTCGACATGGACAAGGTCCATTACCTAGGATACATCATTGATCAACATGGCATACATGTGGATCCAGGAAAGATCCAAGTCGTCCGTGACTGGCCAGCCCCAACAACACTCACTGAGCTTCAGAGCTTCTTGGGCCTTGCCAATTTCTATCACAGGTTCGTGTTGGGTTTCTCCCATATTGCATGGGCCCTCAGCCAAATAAACAGGGGTGGTGGTAAGGAGAAATTTGGGTGGGGACGGTCCCAACAACAAGCATTCGATGATTTGAAATAGCGCTTGTGCTCAGCCCCAGTACTTTCACTACTAGACCTGCAACATCCTTTTGAGATCGAGACAAATGATTTAGACTATGCTGTGGGTGCCATTCTTACTCAGCACAACCACCCCGTGGCCTATCATAGTGAGACACTATCAGATACTGTCCGTAAGTACCCTACTTACGACAAAGAAATGTACTCCATTGTGCAAGCATGCTACCAGTGGAGACATTACATTCTTGTGAAGGAGACAATCATCCACACTGATCATAAGCCACTATAGTTCATGCAGACATAGGGAAAATTACAGAATGACCGCCATCAAAAGTGGTCCACATACTTGTAGCAATTCCACCTCAAAATCAAGTATAAATCAGGAAGCACCAATTGCATCATTGATTGCCTCAAAAGACCGCCAGTCGCGCACTCATCACGGTGCTAAACTCTTGCATCCATGAGACATCTGGATGGCCCTAACTCTATGAGACAGACCCTGACTTCGCCACCACCTACCAAATGTTGGGTGCAAATGCAGTTGTCGATAATTTCCATCTTCAGGATGGGTTGTTGCGTCGTCTAGGCCATATCTGTGTTCCATCAAGTGAGTGAGAGAAGCTGATCTAGGAAGCCCACTATAGTCAAGTGGCAGGACACTTCGGCATTGAAAAGATAGTGGCGATGCTACAGAAACATTTCTACTGGTCGAAACTTCGACAGGAGGTCAACAAGTATATCAGGTCCTACATTGCCTGCGCTATTGCTAAACCGACCATTAAGAAATAGGGCCTGTACACCCCTCTTCCTACTCCTGATAGTCCATGGGAATCCATATCAATGGAATACATGTCAGGCCTCCCATCCACCAAGTGGGGAAATGACTGTGTTTTTGTGGTTCTTGATCACTTTTCTAAGATGGCGATTCTGGTTGCCTGGAAGAAGAGCATCACAATAGAGCCCACTGCCAAGCTCTTCTTTGAACGAGTCTGGGTACATTTTGGAATCCCACAAACCATTATCTCAGTTCGGGATAGTCAATTTCTTAGCACATTTTGGTCAAGCCTCTGGTCATTGTTGGACACCAAGCTCACCAAATCCACGGCCTTCCACCCCCAAACAGATGGCCAAACCGAGGTTGTAAATCAAATGATTGTGCATATCCTTCGCATGTATAATTCAAATCACCCTTTCACATGGGATGAGAGCCTTCCCTATGTTCGACATAGCTACAACTGATCCCTACATAGCTCAACCGGCCATAGTCCCTTTCAAGTGGGGTTGGGATTCCAACCATTGGGACCCATAGATGTTGCACTTACTCTTGTGGTGACCTCGGCCGAATCATCTTCTGCTCCAACTGAAGCTAACAAAGTCACCTGGTTCATTGAGTGGATCCAGCACATCCGCCAATAGGTTTAGGATATCCTACAGAAGTCCAATGACAAGTACAAACAACGCCATGATCAACATCGGGTGTCGCATAAGTTTCAAGTGGGTGACAAAGTTTGGTTGCACTTGCAGAAAGAACTCTTTAGGAGACCCCATCGGAAGCTTCACCCACTCCATTATGGGTTGTACACTATCACCAAGGCCATGGGGGATAATTATTTTTAGCTCAACATTCCTCCTTTCCTTGGTCTGCACCCAATGTTCAACGTGGATCTCTCCTTCGCCCTTATTTCCCACCATTATTGGACACCTCAGAAGTAGCAGAACAACTGACACCAACAGAGCTCAAACCTGAATTCCTACAATAGGTATCCAATGATCATATTGTGGATAGACAGATCAAAGGCACTCAACAACAAAGGATCCAACTTTATCGAGTCGTCAAAGCAGGGCAGCTCCTGCACCAAGGCAAGTGCTCACTCGGGGCCAAATTCAGCAGAAATTTCCTCATTTGATGGGGGACCTCAACGCAATGGAGACCATTGGTTCCTAAGGAGGGAGAATTGATCCATATGGATATCGGTGGCCACACACCTTTTCCAACTATCTCAAAATAGTTTTCTGACAATTTTGGCAATTTACTATTTTTAGCAGTTTTAACTTCCGGGGTCATTTTGAGGGCCTAAATGAAGGTTTTTTGTGATCGATCTCCCTAATGATATATGAAGGCATGATTGAGCCCCCAAAATGAATCTCCTTGATGATACATTTCTAATGGGCTATCACACGCCTAAAACAGAGATCGTATGCAAAAGTTACGACCCCAGGAAGTTGATGTACTAACTTACCCATACGAGGCCCACATGACTTTTGGCGCTTCATCTCCTAGGGTTAGGTTTTTTTCATTCTTGCTTATTGTAAAAATGCCTTCAGAGCCTCATTGTAACTTGCTTCTGGCAAATGCGCGTTTCCATCACATCTCTTCTTAGAGATAAGCCACCACCATTCCAACAAGCTTGTTTCCGCTGCATTTTACAGTTTCAACTTATTTCGTTATTGAATAGAAAACCAATTTTACTGTATCTCTATTATTTTGTGTTAAGCACTTGTTAATAATCTGTATTCATTTTGTTCTCCTCATAAAATATGGATCATATGTGAACAAAAATGAATATATTGAATACACACTTCATCAATTGAGACTTTATCTTAAGGAGATGTAAAATGAGTTATTTGAAACTAATACTAAACAAGAGATAATAGTTTCTCATATGAGGGAGTATATTGAACAATGGTAAGAAAATCCTTGGTTAAAATAATTGAAACAGATTGACAAGAAGTTGGTAATACGGTTATGCCACCTCTAGCCCAACAATATCCTATTAAGGACACAGAAACAAGAAGATAGCATGTTATAACCCTAAATTTCTCCATACATGCATACCTGGCATCAGGCCCTCTTACTTTCTATTTTTTTCAAGCCATCACTGAGCAACTCTTTTTTTAAAAACACTATTTTTGAAGATGTATGGACCCTACACCACTACTTCCCATGTACACACGCTTTCTGCACCATTACAACTCACGTACGTATGCTAGATGCACCATTACATCCCACGTATACCCACAAATGTTGCAAAAATTAAAAAGTTGCAAGGAATTCATTGATATTGTGGGCTATTGGGTAGTTTCCCATCTGTCCCACTGCCTATAGCTCGTCACCTAATTGAATAAACATCCTTTTGTCATATAAAAGGAGGTGTTGGGGTCTCATTCCAAAGCTAAGCATGGGAACAGTGAAACTCTACCCGTTTCACATCCCCTCCTTGCCCCAAGAAATTGCAGCCACCTTGGGAGATTTGCATTAGAATTTCCCATTTTGCCCTTTTTTCTCCATCACAAGCCTATTCCATTTCCCTAGACGAAGTTTGAGAGGAGAAATATATGTGGAGACGCAGTTGGAGCTTGGTGAATAGGAGCCCAGACTAGGTTCATGGAGCAGTCACCGACCTTGTTGTAAGTAAACATTGTGATATCAATAAAAGGAATACTTTTTCTCTCCCGAAATATGATGTGTCAAATCACTTTTATAGGCTATGTGATTTTTTTTAGGTCAATGTCCTGGATGGGTGTTACATATGGTATCAAAGCATAGTTATATATGCTAAGGCTTATGGACTTGCATGATTAGTAAAATACATGCTAAATTATTAATTTTTCATATATATATATATATGATTTTTTTATGCCCGTGAGTGTAGAGAAAGAAATGGATAGAATAAGAGTAAGAGGTGGAAGGTAGCAAGAGGCCATGGTGCACAACCAACACTTCAACCTACACCTCTACCATCTCCTCCAAGAGAAGAGGTTCAGGGTAATTTACCTATGAGAGAGTTTATGACATTGATGTAGTCATTTCAAAGAATGTCTAATGATTTGATGATCAAAATCTGGACCAGGGGTCAAATTTTAGCTCAAAAATCAACATTCTCGGAATTGTCTCAAAACGAACAAGAGCATAGCCCTCGTCATTTCAAACCCAACGCAACTCGTTTCATCTCAAACGGACGTCGGGAGTGAGAGATATCGCGACCTGTTCGAATCGTCAAACAAGTAAAAAAAGGGACGTTGTCTGTGTAGTCCGTACAGTCCGTACGGATGCTGACGTGACATGTTCGTACGATGACATGGCAGAGCTAAATGGAAGAGGTATGAACACTAATGTGGCATTCATTTATTGGTATATTTTGGGTGAATCTGTTAGTGACACGTGGCATGGTATTTGGAAAATTATGAGGTGCCACGTGGCCCAATCGTGGGCTGCCACGTGGCACCTTGCTATTGGTTTGGGTGTTGTTCAAAATTTTATGGAGTCCACCAGACTTGAACCCTAGACCTCCTCCCACCGTGCAATGTTTTGGCAATGGCTTCCCAACCGGTGCACCATGCGTTGGTTCTTATTATATGTGCGGGTTTATTTTTATTTGAATTGAATTATTGTTGTATATGGCGGGGGGTCGGGCCGGGGCTTAGCCCCGACCCGTGGTTTTATTATACCATATGGTCATACCTCTGACTGTTTTGCATGCAGTATTTTTACAACATATTCATCCCTAGTCATATGGACTTCAAACATGTGACCTTACCATATATTTCGCGCGGGTTTGGTATTACAACGGTTAGCCCCTGGTCGTATAACATTATCATATGACCATTGAGCGTGCAGGGAGTTGGGGTTTGGTCCATTTCAAATGTTTAGCCCCTGGTTTTGCATATGACCACATGGAGCATGTGGAGTTTTGAAATTGGTTCAAATGGTTAACACAACCGCCTGCCACATGTCTCGTTTCTATTTGGCCATGGAAACAGTTAGCTCTTTTTCTTTTGCGTGAGGTCCTATGGAGGACCTTGTGACTGAGAACTTGGCGGTTAGGGGCTGGCGCGCCCATAACCATCCTATAGTTTGGATAGTTTTGCGGTTGTGCACCTGTGCGGGGTTTAAGCACGCATTTTGGAGCGTGTTCTTGTTTCAAGCACACAGAGGTGAGTTTTGGCGAACTAGAGCCAGTAAGCTTGAAGGAAGAGAATGGCAGGAGGCCTATCTTCTTCATTTTTTGGCCGATTGAGGTGCTGTAAAAGCCCAGGTAGGGGTTTTTGGACATCCTGAATCCATTGGCACTGTTATCAAGGCCATTTGAAGACTTCTTTTGCAGGCTTTTAGCCATTGAAGTTTCAGCAAGCTCTAGGGAGCTTGAAGCCCTCATTGATTAAGGACATGTTTTAGTGAGTCCAAGTTTGTTTTCTGTGACTGAATAGTCATTTTTGGCTAATTGTTATGATCTGAACACATTGGGACAGGTTTCAGAGGATTTTAAGTACTTTTACAGGTGTTTTTTCCAAAGATAAGCTCAATGAAGCTTATGGCCACATGTAGAAGAGGTCATGCCCGGATGAGCCATGATCCGTTTTCAGAGTTTTATTAGTCATTTTTGGGGTTTTTATGTGTTCTGATCCCAATGGTATAGTTAGAATTTCCATTGGAGTTGAGAAGTATCTTGTAAAAGAATCTTTGACAAATTAATCCAAGAGAGCCAAGTCCATTGATGGAGGCTCAAGGAGATGTAGCCCGGAGAGGGGTGAACTCCTTTATCATCTTGTTATTGTTGTGAGTGTGATGGTTTATTTGCTGCAAGTTATGTTGCTGTGTTTTTATTTAAAGCACTTATTTAACCATTTAAGAGAACTTTTCCTCACACATAACCATTTAAAAGAAGAAGCATAAACTTAACACATAAACTATCTTGCATATTTTAACACATGAAGCAAGGTCCTGTAAAGTTTATTTTAATGAAGTAGAGGGTGCTTGCATAGCATAACAAGTCAGCCTTCTATTTTCAGATCATTTGACTGATAGGTTGAACCAAGAAGCAAGTGGTGCTTCCATTTTTGGTGAGGGGCCAGTAAACCATCATAATGTTAGTGGTCAATGAGAACTAGAAAAAATTAGTTTCCATAATTTTTGGGCTCCACTAATGGAGAGGTTGCTAAAGCATGGCTTGAAAATATGGCCATGTGCTTTGCACTGGGAGATTATACTCTAATCTCAAAGCGCATATAGATATCTTCTAGTTTAAAGGAAGTGCATTACTATGGTGTAATACCTTATTATCACATTTGAGTATAGATGTTTATGAAATATCATGGGAAATATTTGAGGAACATTTTAGATAATTATACCTCTCCGAGGAGTTCACTGAAAGGTAGATGAATGAGTTCAATTCCTTGAGACAAGGTAACATGTTATTGTTGAAGTATGAGACTATATTGATGGAACTTTGAAGTATGCACCATATTTGAACATGGAGAAGTTATGGGTCAACAAGTTTTTGTATGGACTAAATCATAACATCAGATTGAAAGTTTGAATATTGATGCATTGTACTTTTCATGAGGAAATTCAAAGGGCTATAATGGTTGAGGAATCACTCACAGGATGTGGTCAATTGAGACCATGTAGGCCTTCATGTTTATAAGAAAAGAGACAAAGTTTTTAGATGGTTAATACATATAGACTACCAATAGGGCACAAGCATGCACCAACGTGCCATTTGAAAGAGACCCAAATATTTTACTTAGAAGGTTAGAGGACACTATATAAACCATTGATGTAGCATGGAAATGCTAGACCAAAATAGAATTAGTAGAGTAGTGGGTCTATGTTTACATAGTTTGGGATTTTGTGGCAACCTCCTAAGAGGGGGTGCTGGACATGTGAAGAGTTGCACTTTTAGAGAGAATGTCCACATCCAGTGAGAGGAACTAGTTAGGAGAAAAGTGAGGCCACAATAGGTGATTTGGGTAAATTCTAAAGGATTCATGCAATGGTGAAAAACTGCTAGACTGAGCATCAATTGATAATACTTGAGATAACAAGTAAGATTCTTGGTAATTTTTTTTCATTATTAATAGATCTAGGATAAAAAAAGGTTTTACTTCATATAATCCATTATCTAGATCTAGGATGATAGAAAGTAGTCAAGAGGATTTTAATTAGGTCAAAATGGATTTTGATGTTAAACAAAGGGTAGGGAATTTAGTTAAAAACTGTGAAGTCAATGTTGTTGGATACAATGGTATTATATTGTCATTGATGTCAACAGAGTGTAGGTGATGAGATCAAAGATCAAGAGAAATAACATAGTAGGATGCACAAAATCTCAAGCCTACACAGAATATTACCTTCTAAAGGATCGATTTACAACAACCGTTATATTAGTTTGGGATCTATCCTAACCGTCAGATAGGATCAAGTGGAAGGATAGGATAAGCAAACCCCATAAGACATGAACTCTTGAAACCTACAAAATCACGAAGTAAACACCGACTGTCAGATCTCGTGGAGAAAATCCGAGTTATTTTTCAATCGTTAGATCAAGATTTGATCTATATTTAAGCGCTAACATTCAATCTAGAATGGAAATGTTGAACCGTTAGATCACACTAAAGGAAAGAAGGTTGTCAACTCTGATGCTGACCACTCTAGCAAAAAGAAGTCTGAAACATGTAAGTTTACCCAAAGGTCGAAGCCCCAAAGTTGCGAACTCTTGTCGACCATCTGATCAAGAAAAGGAAATATCTACGATGATAGATCTATTCAAAACTTCGATAATGATCGAAGGATGGTATAAAAGTGTCAAAAATATCGAAGCTACGAAGTAACGAAAATTCAAAATCCTATTTAGCAAGGAAACATGGCCTAATTAGATGATGACAAGTGTAAAAATACATATGGCACATAAGGTCTGTGAAAGTCACAAATCAGGGTGACACATGGCACACCCACTATGGTTCTACATCATCATAAGTGACATCAACACGCCACGTCATTTTGGGACTACAACCTCCAGGGATAACTAGTTTCTCCTACCAACAAAATTGCCTGAAGAACCGAAGGCCAAAGTCATGAATTGATGTTAGCCATTGGTCTAAGATCCACTAGGATATATTTTGATCATTCGATCGAGTACAGTGGAAGGATATCATAAGGTGTACTAAAAAATGACAACAAGCGGTCACCACAACTTTATGATTTATTCGGTAGGTAAAAACTCTAGAGGGATTGAACTACCTCAGAGTTTGAGTAGCCCGAAGACCTAGAGTTATGAATAGTTGGATACTCGAAAAGTGATAGCTACTATTCACCTAAGCCCACGATCCTAGCTCCTGAACATGTGAAGGTTATTAATAAGGGAATTGTTGATACACAATTCAACAAAAATTTCCCTGGAAGAGTTATAAGACTGCAAAGGCCAGAGTCTCGAAACACCGAAGTGCCAAAGTGAAAAAAGAACCATCCACTCAACTGCATATTATGTCCCGACTGTCGATTTGTTTGAAGCCTCTGGATAAGCTAGGATCGCCCATCCAATGGAAGATTAAATATTGACCATCTGATCTACTAGTGAATACAATATACACACTTTGGAGAAATGTACTCTAGGAGGATTAAATTACCGCAAAGGAAGGAAGTCCCTAAGGATGAATTACTGGAGGAAATGACAACCATCCATCTCATGATTGAATCCAACCATTGGATAAGGATAAGAAAATTATGAGAAATGAGTCTCTTAAAAGAATGATCAGACCATTGATCCAAAACCGTGATCAACGATGAGAATTAAAATTCGTGAATAAAAGTTGCTCGAGTTGTAACACTCCAGAAGATATCACTCCGGTGATAACAAGAATTTCGTGAAAAGAAGAAAAAAAATTAGCGCCGAAGCCCGAAGAACACGATCCCATATTTGGACATATGGGGGATAAAAGAAAAACCAAGGGGATTCACAAGCTAGCACATATCTATTCCAGGTATACGAAAATGCACCAGATAGTGAAGTAACATCCTGATTCAGATATGTTGGATAACTGGGGACGTAGCAGAACCATGTGAATGATATAAGGAGTTGATCCATACCCTTTACCAATTCATGAGGATGAATCAAGATTAATATTCTAATTATACTGAAAAAACTTACAAAATAAATTAAATGAATAAAACGAGAAGATTATTTATGCTAAAATTAAATGAAGAGGTGAAATAGTTCAAACAAATAGACACAATGCTTCAAATTCACACTAGTTGGAAGAATATATAAACAAGAAAGAATGGTGATAAGAAAGAGTCTTTGTGGTCCAGATCAGAAGATCAAAGTAGAAGCAAAGTCCAAGAATAAAAATTGATGATACTTATACAGTGAGGGTGGAATGGAGGAACAAGGAAGGATTCATATCCTTTACTAAGTAAAGTGTAAACAACAAGGGAGTTGGTGCTTCCTAGGGTTGGTGCCCTGAAAAACAAGTGATTTGGTGCTTCCTAGGTTTGGTGCCCTGAAGAATGGGATTTGTGTCTCCAAGAGTTGGTGATCTAAAGAGGATTGGTGTCCTTCATAATCTCAGATTACTCTTTATAAAGCCTTGTAATTCTTGTTAATTATATTTATATAATTGATTTTAAATACAAGTCCATTGGTGATATATTGTTATCATTAATAAAATAACAAAGTAATTAGTTATTGTTTAAAAAGGTAATACCGATTCACCCCCNCCCTACTCTTAGTATTCCAAACAATTGGTATTAGAGCTAGTACCTTCAACACAATCTAATAAATGGAAGGTAGATCCTGAAATAAATGGGTCAACAAGAGGGAATGTCTTCCAACAAAGAACCATTGTTTAACATAGGTGGTTATGCTCTTTGGAAAATAAGAATGAAAAGCTATTTGTTGGATCTTGGTTTTGATGTTTGGAGATATGTTGTAGATGGTTACACTGCACCAGCTACTCCACCCATAGATACTGTAGGAAAGAAGATTTACAATGACAACTCAAGAGTAGTCAATGCCATTCTAGGAGGATTAACAAATCCTATATTTGTGAAGGTAATGCATTGTAAGTAAGCTAAGGAGATTTGGGACAAACTGGAGGTTGTAAATGAAGGAGATAGCAAAGTCAAGGAAGCGAAACTACAAACCTACAAAGCTCGGTTTGAAAATTTGAAGATGAAATAAGAAGAGAACATTGTTGAATACCTTCACAAGGTAGATGAGGTAGTTAACTCAATCATAGCAGCAAGAGAAGAACTTACCGATAAACCTATTGCACAAAAGATATTAAGGTCATTACCTATGAGATATGATGCCAATATTTACACAGTTGAATATAGACCAGAACTTGACAAACTCACAATAGACCAGCTCCATGAAATTATTACAGCATATGAAATGAGAACAGGGAACAAAAAACCATCAAAAGGAGAAACATTCTTTAAGGCATCTAAAACAAAGATATATTTGATGAAGAAACTTCCAACTTCATGAAGAAACTCAAGAAAGGGATTGGGAAATACAAAGGAAAGATTCCTCTAATATGTTTCAACTATGGAAAAATTGGACACTTTGCCAATAAATGCCCCTATCCTAAGCAGGAGGAAAGTGATGATGAAATAACCTTCAAATATCAAAAGAAAATGAAAACCAAAGATAAAAGGAAATTCTACAATAAGAAGAAAACTTTCTTTATCCAAGAAGACAGTATCTCATTTGAAGAAAGTGAAGAAGAGGAGCGAGGGTTTCTATTTATGGGAATGAAAACTCAAGATGGTAATAATTCAAAATATGAAGAAGAAGTGAACCTTGAGGACGAATTCATCCGTGCAATTAAAGAACTAAGAAAATCTAAAAAGGAAAACAAGTGACTAAGGGAACAACTTCTAGAGATTGAATATGCTACTAAACCAAGAGAAAAGGAGGTTTCTAAAACCATTAGTGAGTCAAAAAAATTGATTATTAAGTTAAAAACTCAACTCCAAGAAACCAAAAGAAAATAATAAATTTTGAATAAAGAACTCAATTAAAAACAAAAAATATGTAATATATTGGAGGATGAAATAGTTCAAATAAAAGGGAAACTAGAAAAAGAATATATTCAGTCTAAGTTTGAAAACAAATCAAAAATATTGAAAAACATTCTTAGTAGGTAGATATCATCAAATGATAAGACATGACTAGGGTATGATCCCTCTACAGAATAAGAGAATGACAAAATCAACTATGTAGATGTTCTTAAGAACTCCATAAGAAGAAAATAAAATAAGAAAAGAACAATACCATTGAAAACTGTCCCAAATAAACAGAAATATGCACTTCCTACTAGAGAAAAAGATAAAGAGAAGAATACAATCATCAGAAGGAATCCCTATAATAGAACTCAATATATCTTCCTTGGTTATTGCTATTCCTGCAAAAAAAAATGGACATAAAGCAATACACTGTAAAGCTTATAGGAAGTACAATCCAAGAAATGTTCAAAGATATGAAAATAATGCAGAAAGAAGAAATTATAACTCCTTCTCTCCTTTACAAGACTACAATGTTGAATGTTACAAATGCAAAAACTATGGTCATGAAGCTAGTGAATGTATATTGTCAAAATATGACAAAAGGATAAATATTCCCAACAATAAAAAAATATGGAAGAAAAAGAAAATAAATAAAACAGAGTCCAATGTAGACCTATATGCGAGAAACCAAGGATGTCAGTGGTATATAGACAATGGATGCTCCAAACACAAGGCTGAAGATCAAGGCAAAATTCAAGTCAAAAAAGAAAGGAAAAGGAAAAGTAACCTTTGGAGATAATATGTTAGCCAAAATACTGGGAAAAGACACTGTCAGTTTAGGGAATAACAAGACTAAAGAAGATGTAATTCTGGTAGAAAATATCAAGCCTAATCTCCTAAGTGTAATTCAGACATGTGATGAGGGTCACATACTTACCTTTGATTCTCATAAATGTGAGTTCATAAAAAAGGATACTGGAAAGCTAGTAGCAATTGCACCAAGAACATCTAGTAATGTGTACATCCTTGATGTAGATGAAGGAGAAAAATGTTGTTTAAGTCAAGAAGATGAAAGATGACTATGGCATAGAAGGTTGGGACATTTAATATTTTACAACTTAATCAAAGCCAACAAGAAGGAGGTAGTAAGGGATCCACCAAACTTTATTAATCATTCATATTCTATTTGTAAACATTGTTAAATAGGGAAGAAAACAAGAGTTAGTTTCAAAACAAAAGACATTCCACAAAAAAACCATTAGAACTTATTCAAACAGATCTATGTGGACCTACCATAACTAAAAGTATTTATGGTGAACATTATTTTATGTTGATCATTGATGATTACACAAGAATGAAATGGGTATACTTTCTAAAAGAAAGATCATAAGCCTTTGAGAAGTTTAAAAACTACAAATTCCTTGTAGAGAATGAAACAAATCTCAAAATTAAATGTTTGAGATCATACAATGGAGGATAATTCACCTCTAAAGAGTTAATTCAATTATGTGAAAATCATGGTATCAAAAGACAATTTTCAGCTTCTAGGACTCCTCAACAGAATGGAGTGGTGGAAAGGAAAAACATAGCAGTTCAAGAAACTACAAGAACCATGTTAAGTGAAATCATGCTTCCAAAAAAATTATGGAGAGATGCAATCTACACAACAATCCACATACTTGATTGAGCTTAGTTGAGACCCAACCATGACAAAACTCCTTATGAACTGTGGTCTGGCATAACAACATCTGTTAAACACTTTAGAATTTTTGGAAGTAAATGTTACATTAAGAATGATGAAGATAATTTAGAAAAGTTTGATCCAAGATCTGATGAAGGCATATTTTGAGGTTATTCACCTGATAAGAAAGAATACATATGTTATAATATTAGACTACTAAAGATAGTGGAAAGTGCCAATGTAAATATATATGATCTAAAAATAAAGAAGAGCATATCCCAAGGCATTTGAAAATTGATAAAGAATCTCAGCAAGAAGACGATGATGTAGAATCTCAACAATAAGATGATGATAATGAAACACAAGAAAGTGAACTGTATACCAATGAAGAAGACAATGAATAAACTCCCTTTCCAAAAGCTCCATCAAAAAGAGTTCAAAAGAGTCATCTTGAGAGTCATATCATTGGAGATAAAAATCAAGGAGTAGAAACAAGAAGGAAACTCACATTTGACTTAGAACAATAAATGTTGTCTATGATAGAACCTAAATCATTTAAATAAGCCAGCAAAAGTAAAAACTGGAAAAAGGAAATGAATGAAGAACTTGACTAGATAGAGAGGAACCAGACTTGGGAATTAGTTCCAAGACCTAAGGAAAAGAATGTGGTAGGAACTAAGTGGATCTTCAAGAACAAACTAAATGAAAATAGGGAGATTATAAAGAAAAAAGCAAGATTAGTTTGCAAAGGTTATGCTCAAGTATAAGGTATTGATTTTAAAGAAACATTTTCTCCAGTATCAAGACTAGAAATCATCATAATGCTCCTAGCATTTGCATGCTTCAAGAATTTCAAGATTTATTAAATGGATGTCAAGTCAACATTTCTGAATGGAACTGTAGAAGGAGAAGTCTATGTTGAAAAACCACAAGGATTCATGCTAACAGAAAATCAATACTATGTGTGCAAGCTAAAGAAATCTTTATATGGTCTTAAGCAAGCACCAAGAGCATGGTTTTCAAGGTTAGATCAGTACCTACAAAAACAAGGATATAAGACATGGGATACTCACAACAACTTATATATCAAAATTGAAGATCAAAATATGATTGTTGTGGTAGTATATGTCGATGATATCATATTTGGGAGTAATCTTACTATAATGAGCAGAAAATTTGCAATTGAAATGCAATAAGATTTTGAAATGTCTATGCTGGGAGAACTGTCGTTCTTCTTAGGTTTACAAGTCACTCAATCAGAAAAAGGAATATTTATTTCGCAAACCAGATATATCAAACAAATGTTGAATAAATTCCAAATGGAAGAAAGTAAACCAATAAGTACTCCCATGGTCACTGGATGTAAACTAAGCCTAGATGACGACTCACCAAAAGTAGATCAAACTATGTACAAATCAATGATCATAAGTTTTCTCTATTCAACAACAACTAGACCTGACGTCATGCAGGTTGTAGGACTACTGGGAAGATTTAAATATGCACCTAGGGAAACTCAACTAAAATAAGTAAAAATAATATTCAGATATCTTAAAGGGACCTTAGAATTTGGATTATGGTATCCAAAAGAAAAAGACTTTACATTAAATGCATACACTAATGCAGATTGGGCTGGTAGTATAGATGACAGGAAAAGCACCAATGGAGGAGCATTATTTCTAGGAAAATGTATGGTAGCATGGCTAAGTAAGAAAAAAACATCCACATCACTATCCACAACAGAGGAATAATACATTGCTGCTGCATCTGGTTGCACACAAGTTCTTTGGATGAAGCAAACTTTAGAAGATTTACAAACAAGATATGATGATCCCATTACTATTAATTTTGATAACACTAATGCCATAAGTATCTCTAAAAATACAGTAATTCATTCTAAAACCAAACACATCCCAATTAAATACCATTTTTTAAGAGATTAGGTTACTCAAAGAGTGGTTATAATAGTGTGTGTGGACACCAAAGAACAAATTGTAGACATATTCACAAAACCTTTTCCCAGGAGTACCTTTGAGAATCTTTGACAAAAATTGGGAGTAATTCACATACCTCATTAAAACCATCAAATTTGCATCATAAGAAAAGGGGCACATGGATAGGGGGTTCTTCGCCAGAGGGGGAGCGAAGAAAGATCCCTTTTGTCATTGTTGTCAAAGGGGGAGAAAAATGCTAAACAATAGAAATATTTCAAAGAAAAGGTTGCCATCAATGCCAAAGGGGGAGAATGTTGGATATGTTGGTATGATATTGTCATTGATGTCAACAGAGTCCAGGTGATGAGATCAAAGCTCAGGAGAAATAACGTAGCAGGTAGCGTAGAAGCCCGAGCCTACACAAAATAATCCCTTGTAAAGGATCAAGTTACAAAAATTTTTAGATTAGTTAGGGATCTATCCTGATCATTAGATAGAATCAAGTGGAAGGACAGGATAAGTGGACCCCATAAGACACAAAGTCTTGAAACTTCTGAAATCGTTAAGTAAACGTCGACCATCAGATCTCGTGGAGAGAATTCAAGTCAATTTTCAGTCGTTAGATCAAGATTTAATATAGAGTTAAGCACTAATCGAAGATCTGGAATGGAAATGTTGAATCATTATATCACACTAAAGGAAAGAAGGTGGTCAACTCCAGCACTGACCACTCAAACAAAAATAATTCTGAAACATGTAAGTTTACCCGAAGTCGCAAACTCTCGTTGATCATTTGATCAAGACAAGGAAAGATCTATGGTGATAGATCTATTCGGTACTTCGAAAATGATCAAAGGATGGTATAAAGATGTCAAAGCTCCTGAAGCTACAAGTAATAGAAAGTCAAAATCCTAGTCAGCAAGGACATGTGGCCCAATCATATGATGACAAGTGTCAAAATACATATGGCACATAAGGTTTGTGAAAGTCACAAATCAGGGTGACACATGGCACACCCACCACGAGTCCACTTCATCATAGGTGACATTAGCATGTCACATTAGTCTAGGAATACATCCTCTAGGGATAACTAGATGCTCCTACCATCAAAACTACCCGAAGCACTGAAGTCATAAATTGATGTTAGTCGTTAATCTAAGATCCACCGAAATATCTTTCAATTGTTTGATCGAGTATAATGGAAGGATAGCGTAAGGTGTACTAACAATTGATAAAAAGTGGTCACCACAATTTTATGACTTATTCGGTAAGTAAACACTCTGGAGGGATTGAAATACCTCAGAGTTCGAGTAGCCTGGAGACCTGGAGTCACGAATAGTCGAATACCTGAAAAGTGGGAGCTATTTTTTTCCTAAGCCTGTGGTCCTAGATTCTGGACATGTGAAGGTTATTAAGAAAGGAAGTGATGATACACACTCTGACAAAATCTTCTCAATAAGAGTTGGAATACTGCAAAGGTCGAAGTCCCGAAATGACGAAGTCCCTAAGTGAACAAAGAATCGTCCACTCAATTGCAGATTAAATCATGACCTTTTATTTGTTTGAAGCCTCTGGATAAGCCATGATCATCCATCTAATGAAAGATTAAATATTTACTGTCTGATCTACTAGTGAATATAGTATACACACTTTGGTGAAATGTACTTAGAGAGCATTGAATGACTGCAAAGGATGAAAGTCCCGAAGGATGAAGTACCGGAGGAAACGAAAGCCTTCCATCTCACGATTGAATCCCAACCATTGGATAAGGATAAGAAAATTGTCAGAAATTAGTCCGTTAAAAGAATGATCAGACCATTGATATGAAACCATGATCAACAATGAGGATTAAAATCCATGAATAGAAATTTCTTGAGTTGTAACACTTCGGAAGATATCACTCTGGTGATAACAAGAATTTGGTGAAAATAAGAAAAGTTACGTAGCGCTGAAGCCCGGAGAACACGGTTCCAACTTTGGAAATATGGGGGATAAAAGAAAAACAAAGGGGATTCACAAGCTAGCACCTGTCCATTCCAGGTACAGGAAAATGCACTAGATAGTGAAGTAACAACTTTATTCAGATTTGTTGGAGAACTAGGGACGCAAAAAAATCACGTGAACGATATAAGGAGTTTATCCATACCTATGATCAACTCATGAGGACAAATCAAGATTAATATTCTAATTTAACTGAGAAACTTACACAATAAATTAAATGAATAAAATGAGAATATTATTTATGCTAAAATTAAATGAAGAGGTGCAATGGTTCAAACAAATAGACACAATGCTTCAAATTCACACCAGTTGGAAGACTATATAAACAAGAAAGAATGGTGAGAAGAAAGAGTCTTTGTGGTCCAGATCATAAGATCAAAAGTAGAAGAAGAGTCGAAGAAGAAAAAATGATGATACTTATGTAGTGAGGGTGGAAGGGATGGGCAAGGAAGGATTCATATCCTTTACTAAGTAAAGTGTAAAAACCAAGGGATTTTGTGCTTCCTAGGGTTGGTGCCATGAAAAACAAGGGAGTTGGTGCTTCCTAGGGTTGGTTCCCTAAAGACAAGGGAGTTGGTTCTTCCTAGGGTTGGTTGCCTAAAGCAAGGGAGTTGGTGCTTCCTAAGGTTGGTTCCCTGAAGAAGGGGATTTGTGTTTCCAAGAGTTGGTGCTCTAAAGAGGACTGGTGTCCTTCACAATCTCAGACGACTCTTTATAAAGCCTTATAATTCTTGTTAATTATATTTGTATAATTGATTTTAAACACAAGTCCATTGATGATATATTGTGACGATTAATAAAATAACAAAGTAATTACTTATTGTTTAAAAAGGTAATACTGATTCANCCCCCCCCCCCCCCTCAGTATTCCAACAAATCTTGGGGCATGTATTTTCCAAGTGTCATTCTAAACTACCATGATATCCTATGATATGATAATAGATATGAATTGGTTAGAATATCATGAGGCACTTATAGATTTTAAGGTAAATTGTTTTATTTTATAGAAGACTTAGGACATAAAATAATTTTAGTACGGACTAATAGAGGAGTGTCTTTGAGATTTATTTCGATGATGCAATTGAAGAAAGTATTATGAAGGGTCATAAGTTGTATGTTGTGACAACTATGAACGAGAAAGAGGATATGATGAACATATTTCAACATCCCGTGATGTATTTCAAGATGAGTTACATGGACTATGACCTAAGAAGGAGTTGGAGTTCATGATTGAATGCAAACTAGGAACTGAGACTATCTTGAAGGATCCCTTCATTAGGGTAAATTTGAGGTCTAAAATGGGTCTCCTAAGGAAAATAATAAAAAAAATGGTTAAAATAATAAAATAATAGTTATGAATTTTAAAAGGAAAGGGAAAAAATATTTTTTTAATCATATTTTTGACTTATCTCCTTGTAGGTTTACTCAAATTTCAAGTGTGGGCACTTGTTGGATGTGGAATTGAATTTTGCATCCTACTCTACATACTTTTGACAGACCCATAGTGAGATAAAGTGGAAGTAAATGAAAAAAGTGTGTTTCTAAAATGGGCCTCCTAAGGAAAATAGAAAAATAATGGTTAAAATAATAAAATAAGAGTTATGGATTTTCAAAGGGAAAGGAAAAAACTAGATTTTTTTTTATCGTATTTTCATAGGTTTACTCAAATTTGAATTGTGGGCACTCGTTGGATGTGGAATTAAATTCTGCATCCAACGAGTAGCCACTCTACATACTTTTGAGAGATCCATAGTGAGATAAAGTGGAAGTACATGAAAACAATGTGTTTCAGAAACACATTTTTTTCATGTACTTCCACTTTATCTCACTATGGATCTGTCAAAAGTATGAAGAGTGGGTGCTCACTTGAAACACATTTTTTTCATGTACTTCCACTTTATCTCACTATGGGTATATCAAAGTATGCATAGTGGGTAATCGTTGGATGCATAATTTAATTCCACATCCAACAATTTTCTACACTTGAAATTTGAGTAAACATATAAGAAGATGAGTTGGAAATGCGATTTTAAAAACTAGTTTTCTTCTTTTCCCTCCAAAAACATTTACCCTTATGGTTGAAATCATCATATTGGATCCTATTGGTCCTTTTAAAGATGATTTTGATAGTACATTTTTTTTGAGACACATTTGTGACCTAAACATTTCCCTAAAGATTGCATTACAACCTAAAAATTGTGAGAGTTGCATATGTAGCTCCAAGAATTGTTAGATTTGGGATTCATTCATCCTAGTATATGACTATGGGGAATTCCAACGAACTTTGTAAAGAATAAATATGGATCATGGAGGATTGGTATTAACTATCAATAGTTGAACAAAACAATCATAAGAAATTAGTATTTGTTTCCTAGGATTGATGATTTGTTTGATCAAATGAAAGGGGAAACTATATTTTCAAAGATTGATTTGAGATTGAGATATCACCAATTAAGAATTAGGGGAGAGGACATCCCTAATATGGAATTTAAGACATGTTTTGGTAATTATGAGTTTTTAGTGGTTTCATTTGGGTTGACTAATGTGCCAATTATGTTCATGAGTCTAATGAATGGGGTGTTTTGACAATACCTCAATAAGTTTGTGCAAGCATTTTTGGATGATATCCCCAAGGGTTAGCTATAGTGGTTCTAAGCTAGAAGTGAAGCTATCCATAGTGGAGGAGGTCATGGGTTTGAATCTCTTTTTCCCCCTTGGGATTAGTCTTGAATGTAATTAGGGAAGATGATTTACCATGTTTACCATCCATGAAGTGGGGAAGTACTCAGGGGTTTCCCGTGAGATATAACCTCGGGAAAAAAAAAGTGTTTTAGGATGATATTTTGATATATTCAAGGACACCAAAGGAGCATGAAGAGTACTTAATTAGTATTATAATGTATTAGAGAGAATATGATACATAATAAACTCTCTAAGTATTCTTTATTTGAATTAGAGATTCATTATTTAGGACACACCATTTTAGGAGAAGAAATTGTTATGGATCCATAAAAGATAAAAGCTACTATGGAATGGTTGGCACCTGCAAATGTAAATGAAGTACATAGTTTTATGGTGTTGAACAATTATTATAGGATAATTCTAGAAGGTTTTTTAAATATTTCAAATCTTATTATGGAATTTCAAAAGGAAAATAAGAAATTTATATGGACAGAGTAGTGCTAATAGGAATTCTGTAAGATTAAATAATTGTTGATGTCAACTCCCATACTAAATATTACAAATATAGATCACAATTTTTTAGTTTGTATGGATTCTTCAAAATAAGGATTAGGCATATTGCTAATGCAACAAGGTCCTAGGGTGATTGCCTATGCTTCAAGAAAATTGAAACCTCATGAAAATAACTACATGACGCATGAATTCAAATTTTTTTCGATAGTGCATGTGCACTAAGGAATTTTGGACATTACTTTGTCAAAAGAGAAGTTGAACTAAATATAGACCAAAATGGACTTCAACATATATCTACAAAAATTAATTTGAATGCTAGACATAGTATATGGTTATAATTATTGAGCGAGTATGATTTTGACATAACAAATATTAAAGGAACACTAAACTTTGTAGTAGATTCCTTGAGTAGAAGACTTCAAATCTTATCAATGTTACCTTTAGGAATGAATCTTAGAGAAACTATATTGAATTTACAAGAAAGTGACACATGGTATGTAGAAGTAAAGACAAAATTAGAAAATCAATTAATGAGAATCCCTAAGTATGAGGGATATACTTTGAAAAATGATGGATTATTAATATTTCACAAAAGGATTTATGTACCTCCAAATGAAGAAATTTGTAAATAGATACTCAATGAAACACACATGATAATATATATGGTTCATCTTGGAGAGGAAATTATGTATGCAGATTTAAAACCGCTATTCTTTTAAAGTGGAATGAATAAGGTCATATTATATTATGTGGTTATATTCCCAGAATGTCAACAAGTAAAGTCAAAGAATCAACATACAAGAGGGTTATTGCAACCACATGCAATATCATAATCAAAATTAGAAGTGATTTTAATGGAATTCACAGTGGGATTGGCTATCATGTCAAGGAGACATGACTTAATATTAGTGGTAAGGATATTTTCACAAAGTGTGTGCATTTTATTCCAATAAAGAATACCAATTAGGGACCACAAATAGTAATAATTTTTATAAATGAAATAGTGATACTGCATGTAATTCCAAAAAGGATCACTTTGGATAGATGTTCAATACTTTAGGGAAGGTTTTGGACTAGTTTTCAGGAAGCCTTGGAACACAAATTAATTTTAGCATGACATATCATCTTGAAACAGATGGATGAATAGAATTGGGAAGAGTATTTACCTCTTATAGAATTTGCATACAATAATAGTTATCAGAGTTCAAGTAAGATGACACCTTTCGATTTTCCTATGGTAGGCCCTGTGGAACTCCTCTCGGTTGGGGTAGACTTGAAGAAAATGTTCTAGTTAGACCTGAAATGATTCAAGAAATGAAAGAGAAAATGAAAATGGTTTTGGAAAGATTAAAAGAAGTTCAAAATAGACAAAAAAAAAAGTTATGCATATGTGCATAGGATAGATAAAAGTTATAAAGAAAGAGACAGTATATTTTAAAGTTATACTAGAAAAGAGTTCAATTAAATTTGGTGAGGGAGCCAAGTTGTTGCCATGGTATGTGGCACCATTTAAGATTTATGAAAGATTAGGACTAAATCAAAACAAAAGTCAAAATCACATCATCTCTAAGTGTATCTACAACAAACAACGCAATTCTTGTAACTACAATTCCCTCAAATAATAACATCATATTAATCAAATAAATTCAAAGAAAAAAAGGGCACTGCATACACCCTCTCCTCAAGACACTTCATCTTGAAATTCTAAAACAAATAAGGAAACTATTAATGAATCTTAGTCACATCCTCCCAAGTAGATGAAATGGGACTATAACTATCCCACTGTACTTTTACCTAGTCAACCAAACGATGCCAAAGATGCTAAGTTGGTTTATCTAGTATGTAGATTGGTTCAACCTTCAAGGCCCCTTGTTCGACATCTACAAATGACTCAAATAAATAACATGGGAAATATTTGAAATATAATGATGTAAATCATACACATGAAAAACATTGTTCATATGATCTAAATATGATGGTAATGTAAGATGATAAGAAACCAATCCTAATATGCATACTATTTTTAAATATGGTGATGTAAATAATACACATGGAAAACATTGTTCATATGATCTAAATATGATTGTAATGTAAGATGATAAAAAATGAGTCCTAATATGCATACTAGACCAACCAACTTAGAATGTTTTTCATCATTTCCTCGACCAGATAAAGGTACAGTGAGATAATTGTAGTCCTAGTTCAACTACTTGGGAGGATGTCACTAAGATAGATTGATAGTTTCCTTATTTATTTTAGAACTTCCGGATGAATTTTCTTGAGGAGGGGGTGTATTTAGTGCCCCCTTTTTCTTTGAATTTATTTGATTAATACAATATTATTATTTGAGGGAATTATAGTTACAAGAATGACCTCGTTGGTTGTAGATACACTTATAGATGATGTGATTTTGACTTTTTATTTTATTATTGCTTGACACACACACACACACACATCTATTTTTTGGTTTATGTTTTCATATCCTTGTGAGGATATAGGATATTAAAAATGAATAGATGGTTACATGATGAAACATATTATATTATATGATGTTATTGATGGTTTGTCAAGTGGGAGAAGAAGAACCACATGTGCATATGGACTTCATATTGAGTCAAAATATGTGGACCTAGGATGGGGTCAAGTTATGTTGATTGACATGTATAACAAATAGCTCATTATTTACTCATGATTATTAGACTATGCTATTTGGTATGTTTGTCTCTAGATGAGTTCAAAGACATGGACGCATTTTCCAAATACGCTTACACATAGGAAAAGGGTTGTATGGAGAGATGTGACAATGAGTACCATTGAGAGGGGAGTTCTATGTTTCCTTAGTCTTTCCTACTAGCACTCCCTTCCATGTAACAAGTTGGGAAATACAAGTTCTATGTTTTTTCCTAGAGGTTTCATACTTCCTTGAGGGTAGGCTACAGATTCGGTCACTCACGAGGATTTACTTAGGGGAACACAATAAGGTGTCAATCCTTATTCATTAGTAATCATTATTCTCTCACTAGTGGTGAATGATTTGGGTTAGTTAAATTGCAACTAGGACATTGTCCCCCATCATTAAAAAATGATACTTGAAGGGCATGCATGAACATGGAGCACTTGGTACATATTGGTAGGTACTACTTGAAGAGTATGTAGGGGTATGACACCTTGATTATCATGCACTTAAAGAGTTTTACAGGCTATGTGTAGCTCTTGATGCAATATATTTGTAGTGATCATGTCTAACTCTTGGTACCAAGTACTTGAAGCCCGTATTCATTAACAAAACACTACATTGATAGGAAGAACAAGAAGTGGAAAATTTTAATATTGGAGATTTGGTGCAAAAGGGTGTGAGAGTGTGTCGGTAGTCTAACAGTTGTAGTAGCTAGTTGGCATTACCACCATCTAAAACATTAAGATTTGTATTTTAATTAACATAAATTTTAATTAATAGATATATTTGTTAATAGTGTAGTCTAAAATTTTTATGTTTTTGAATTCGTGATAATTATTACTTGAAGTTTACAATTTTACAATGTAATTAGTAGTAAAATCACAATTTTAGATTTTAGATTGTTTAAATCTTATTTTTGAATATATAAATAATTCAATATTTTCAAAAATTGTAAGACACTTATAATATGTAATTTTAATCATTGAAATTTGTATTTTTATGAATCTTCTACCAAATCATCAAATTTGGAATAAAAATAGTAACAAAAAACCAAAAATAAAGCTTAAAACATTTAGACTACATACCATTCTAATTCTATTTATTTATATAGAAATTAAGTAAAAGCTGACCTGTTAGTATTTAAACACTTCCAAAATAATTTTATATCGTAGCTGATTAACTACTTTGTACCCTTCGCTTTCGATGCTAGTTCGATCCCAACTAATCACCATTTTCTAGTCACACGCGCGGGATACAATACATTCCTTTCAAAATAATATATGTTTAATTTTAGTTCGAAACATATCGCTGGAAACCAGGTATAACAATATATGCTTGTTGACTGAGTTTTTCTTGGAGGTGGTAAAATTCAATGTGGATAATTATTATTAAATGTTAATTGAAATGATTTAGGTTGAACATTGTGAAGACATAGTAAAATCTAAATAAAAATATAAAGACATATGCGTTAGGGTACAAAGAACCAGAGGGCTCGAAATAGAAAAAAAAGGCTTATCTAATAAGCAAATATACAACAATTTAAATAAATGTCTGGACTTCAAAAACTTTTGTTCAAATAATTCATTTATGATTTATAAGATAAATTTTAGTTTATATTCATAACAATCATTAATGTCTATTGAAAAAGACTTCAAGAAGGTGAGGGATTATTAATGAGATGAAATTTGTTTATAGGGCCTTAAAAAGGTAAGGGATTACCATTAAGATCAAATTTGTCTATAGGATTTTAAGAAGGTAAGGGATTACCTGGAATTCTTTAGAATTTTATTTCTCTCCTTGTAAAGCATTAAGAGTTCAAGCATTCTAAGATCACCATAGTTTGATTGAGTTAAAAGGTTAGGAAGGTTGGTAATGTGAGAAATATCTTGAAATTGAGATCTAATTTGGGTATATGGTGGACATTATAAGAGAAAGTGTTTTTCATCTTCAACACTTTTAGTGTCACAAAGGTGATAGACTCTATCATCCCACAATGTTTTAGGAATTGACTAAGAATGGAGCTCGTGAGAATTTGTTCTTATATGGGAATTTGTTCTTATTAAATAACAATGCTTATTTATTTTTTTACACTTGTAAAAAAAAAAGAGATATTTTGGAATTGACCAACAACTATGGTGCTCATGAGAATTTGTTCTTATTTTAGTAACCATTTTTTTTCTTTACACTTGTAAAAACAAAGAGATATTTTTGATCGTCTAGATTATGGTTGATTGTCTCCTTATAATATCTTAATTTTATTTTTCCTTCTAACTCTTTATGGCACCACATTTTCTCCTTATATGTTGATGTAATAATATTTTCAATATTATCTTTATTTTTCAATATAATCCCTACCTTTATTTATCAATGGTGTAGCCAAGGTTGGGCATCCTTATGTCATCCCAGTTTGATCCAAAAGTGGTTTTGACTAGAGTTGAAACAATTTTAAAAAGCCTCTTGTCATCCATGTTGTTTAACTTGTTCTTATACAATAGGTATATGTTCATTGCCATGCTCTCAATGGGGACTTGTTTCTTTAACGAGGATAACATAGGGTGTATTTCCTTTAATTTTGAGATTATAGGTTATCAAATTCTTTTCCTATATTTTTCCATGACTCTTTAATGATATTGCATCTCCAAAATTCACATCCATATAGAGTAACATGAGTAACGAGAGTCTCAAAGATGAGTTTTTTCTTATCCCATATGCAAAGATCCGCTGATTTACAATTGTTTCCAAGTTCATAATAAGCTTTCCACCCTGCATTTATCCTTTTCCAAAATAATTTCATACATCTTGGGTAAAATGGGGCTAATCATAATGGTCCTATAATTAGAGGGAATGTTTTATCCCCACTTTTAAAATAAGTACAATGAGGCCTTAAGTCCAGGGTTTAGGGAAGCCCTCTTCTGTATGCGAGGGATCAACTTGATAGCCTTCAATGTCCTTAGATTTTCCATTTGCAAGCGGTTTAACCTCAAACTCTATGTCTTTCATAGAAAAAGAATCATCCTATTCAGGAACATTTTGAATGGTGTCCATGGTGTTCAGAATTTCATAAACACTTTTAAGGTAGGAATTCTAGTCCTTCAAGGGAATCATATTATTTTCTTTAGTTTTACGGGTTAGAATTTTCCTCCAAAACTTCTTGGGATCAAGCTTAGATATGTGTAATAGACACTCATGCTTTATCAAGTTTTAAGGACTCATTAGAAGCATCCCTAATGGTTTTCCTAGAAATTTTACAATTGTTATTGTACCAAGGGTTGGTTGTTCTATTATTCTTTTTACATGACACCTTGAAAGAGAACTTGTTAATGGAACTGAAAAGGGTTGTTGTAAAATTATGATAAAGGTATTTGATGTTTTCCTTATAAGTTAAGAGATTTAATTCACTATTTAAATCCTTAAAGAAAATATCAACTTTACTTTTGTCAAAAGGAAGGTGCGGTTGATGATTGAAATTTTCTTCAAAGGGGATTTTGTGCATGATAGAGTTTAGAGTTAGAGTTAAAGGCCTATCATTGAAGTCATATCCATGGTCGTTTAAAATGTCAAAATTTACTACTACTACCTACCCCATGAATACAAGTCATCTAATTAGAGTTCGAGCACTTTATGACATTGTTACAAATTATTAGGTCTTGAAAACTACAAAATTTGACTAGCCCAATACCAAACATTTTTTAGGTTAGATTTTCAAAGTCTTTTTTTATTAATTTTTTAAAATCATTATCTTTAAAAAAAAGAAATTAATATTTAGAGAGATATCAGGGTTTCCACTGAAAAGAGATATTGATTTCTCTATTAGTCTAATACTTGTAGTTGCACCAGTGTCCAAGACTCATTATAGGATGAGTATACTAGAATTGAAGGAATTATAAATGCAACTTGAAAAACTATTGAAGAGGGGGTATATACGCCCAAGTGTGTCTCCTTGGGGTGCTCCGGTATTATTTTCCAAAAAGAAAGATGGCACCTTAAGATTATGTATTGACTTCATGTAGTGGATCAAGGTGACTGTGAAGAACAAGTATCATTTTCCAAGGATATATGATCTATTTGATCAGTTGCAAGATGCAAATATATTCTCCAAGATTGATCTTAGATAAGGCTATCATCAAGTGATAATCAAAGAAGAAGATATTAACAAGACTACTTTTAGAATGAGACATGACCATTATGAGTTTACAGTGGTGCCTTTTGGGTTGTCAAGTGCACCACATTTCTTTATGTGTTTGATGAATGGTGTTTTCAGAAATAACTTGGATAAGTTTGTCATTATCTTTCTGGATGGCATTCTTATCTACTCAAAATATGAAGAAGAGCATGGGAAGCACTTAAGGATGGTGCTACAAGTGTTGAGGGAACATTAGGTGTATGCAAAATTGAGCAAGTGCTCATTCTATCAAAGGAAGATACATTATTTGGGCCATATCATTTCAAAGGAAGAGATAGTTGTAGATCCTGAAAAGATAAGAGTCAATGATGTGTGGCTAGTACCAAAGAATGTATCATAGGTGAGATATTTCATGGGACTTGCTAGATACTATAGAATATTCATTGAAGGTTTTTCAAGGATTTCTGACTCAATCACTTCCTTGCGAAATAAGAGTGTAAGATTTGAATGGACTACTAGATGTGAAAGAAGTTTTCAACACTTGAAATACTTATTGACAAGTGCACCTTTCTTAAATATTCTTGATAAAGAATTCGTTGTGTGCATTGATGCATGCAAATAAAGACTTGGTGGAGTCCTTAGTCAAAATGGGCATGTGATATGCTATGAATCAAGAAAATTAAAGGAGCATGAGAGACATTATGGCAATCATGATTTAGATCAATTAATAGCTATACTGCATGCCCTGAATATGTGGAGGCACTACCTTATGGGAAGAAGATTTGAATTGAGGACAAACCATAGTGGTCTAAAGTATTTGTTTGGATAACCAACTCTGAATGCTAGGAAAATCAAATGGCTAGAATTTATTAGTGAATAGGACTTTGATATAAATCATATCAAAGGAAAAGAGAACAAGGTGGCTAATGAACTCAACAATAGGGTACATGAGATGCATGTTACAACCATTATCATGTACAAATTATATTTGAAAAACATAATTTTAGAAGTTGCAAAATTAGATCAATAGTACATGGAAATAAAATAAAATTTACAGTAAGGTATTTTGCAACAGAAAACTAAAAACTATGAGTTGAGAGAAGATGTAACCCTCTTGTATAAAAGTAGAAATTACATACCTACTTCTCAAGAGTTGAGGAATATGATATTAAGAGAGATGCATAATGTGACTTATGTTCGACACCCAGGATACCAAAAAACAATTGTAGTCACCTAAAGCCAGTATTACTAGCTAGGGATGAAGAAAGAAGTGGCTTATTATATAGCCGGATGTATTGACTGTTAGAAGGTCAAGGTTGGGCATAGACATCATGCTGGTTTGCTACAATCATTAACTATTCCCGAGTGGAAATGAGAAGTGACAATCGACTTCATCACTAAGCTGCCCAGAATAATGAAGCAACATGACTCCATCATGGTGGTGGTGGATAATCTCACCAAAGATACTAATTTTATTCCAATAAATTTGACTCACAAGGTAACTAATATTGTAGATATCTATATGAGAGAAATTGCCAAGATTCATGGTGTACCTAAGGAAATAGTTTCAAATAGAGATCCCAAATTTACATAAAACTTTTGGAAGGGATTATTTAAAGGATTTGGGACCCATATGAAATTTAGCACAACATATCACTTAAAATATGATCAACAAACAGAGAGAATCAATCAAGTGATTGAAGATATGTTAATAATATATGTGATGGACAAACCATGTAAATGGAAAGACTATTTACACTTAGTCAAGTTTGTCTATAATAATGGGCATCAATCATCTTTGAAGATGAACCCATTTGAGGCATTATATGGCAGAAAGTGAAATACCCCAATAAGTTGGGACAACCTAGTAGGTAGAGCAGTGGTTGGGCCAAAACTGCTCAGGGAAATGGAAGATCAGATGGTAAATATTAAACAAAATTTAAAGGCTTCCCAAGATAGGCAGAAAAGATATGCATATAAGAACATAACTCACAAAGTTCAAAGTGGGTGACCATGTGTTTCTAAAAGTGAAGGTCACGAGAATCTCTTTGAAATTGGGGAGTTGTTCAAAGCTTGCGAAAAGACACTGTGGACCCTTTGAAATCCTCGAGAGGATTGGTCTTCTTGTATACATGCTTGCATTACCTGCATCCATGTGCATTCATAATGTATTCCATGTGTCTTTGCTTAAAAAGTATGTGTCTGATGCTAATCATATAATTGATTGGAATGTTATTCAGGTGGGACAAGAAGGATACTTTCGAGTACAACCTATGCACATATTGGATCGAAAGGTCAAGAAGCTCCCAAATTGAGCCATTGAGCTAGTAAAGGTCCAGTGGACCTGTTAGAGTCCTAAAGATGCAACATGGGAATATAAAGATGTCATACAGGAAGAGTAACCACATATTTTTGGAGCTTTTTGAAGAATTTAACTTGTACATGTGTACATAATGCACTGAGGATAGTGCATAAATAAGGGGGAGGAGAATGTAATACCCCTAGGCCAAACCCCAAGATGTAATTGGACACGTATGTTGGTGAGCCATGATATTTTGGGTCTAAGTTCCATGGTGGCATATGTTTTGTGGCTAGAGTGCCTATATGATTACAAGATCTTTGTAATTTGCATCATTCATATTAATAATAAAAACATTGTTGTTACAAACCAATCAGATGAAAGAGTATGGGGGACTAATAAATCCACTAGAGGAAAGGGGGCTATGGGTATAAGACTAAGATCTAAGACAAGGTGGCTTAATTCAAGGATATATTATTTTAATATATAATCTAAGTTCCAAGAGCGGTGGATCGTATACAAGTGGATTTCATGAAGCTTCATGAAGACAAGTGTCTAGTAGGGGACATGCATATATATTGGGAAACTTAGTGTATTTTCTGGGGGAATTTTCATCACTCTATTCTCATGTATGGTATGGTAAAAGCTCTAGGGAGCGACAAGGTGACAAGAGTAATGATATTTTTGGAACTCAAGAGGGGGATGACAAGCCTGTGTACGCTAAAGAAGCGAGTTGTCAACCCCGTGGGTGGTCTTTCTCTCTTGTGAGAGAATGGTTGAATATTTTTCTCTGGTGCGTGTTGATATTATGGTAGCTTTGGGAGGCATGAAACTTCATTGTGACCTTTGACAAGATTAGAATGTTCTGGAAGAAATAAAAGAAGTGAACATAACCCTAGAAAAGATGTCGACTGAGAGAGATAATTAATATGAATTAATTAGTACCCAGAATGAGAAGTCGGCCCACACAGTCTGCTAGGATTACTATAAATACAGGGCACTAGTATTTCATTTGACACACTTCTCAGAATTGTAGATAGACACTTGTGTGCACTGCAGTCTGGAAGTTTTGTGCTCAAGTTCTGGAAAAGGTGTTGCACCAGTTTTGAAGCCTATTGCTTCTGTCTTTTGGGTTGGACTCTCTGATCATATTTGGCTACTTCTTGCTTGGTGCATTAGCCTTGCTTGGATATTGGATTTCTACTAGGATTCTTCTCCTTGTCAAGGTCAAGGTGCTCGGAGGGTGGCTTCGACCTATGGTAGGGTGACAATAGTGATATTGTCAATGGTAAAATGAGCACATTCTAACAGGTTATGGGACCACACCTCCTTCATTCAATCTGACCGCTGGAAGGAAGCATAGTCATTAGGATACTAAGCTTGTTGAAGAATTGCCACTAGGGTTTACTAGCAGGAGTAGCTTCCAAGACATTGTTGCTAGGGTTACTAGCAGGTGCAGTTGCAGAAACCCTAAAACCTAGATCCAACACCTTGTGATGGAGCATCTCACTCAAGGAGAAGGTATTCAAGTGCACCCTAGTCCAGTGCACCTCTTGGAACTCTCAGAAGACAAAAACATCAAAGTTGAAGTTTTGGATCAAGGAATGACTGGTCACTAGTCAACTGAAGTCATTAGTGAAAAGACTACTCATCTACACTACTCAGCACTCATAGGAACGATTGAAGATGACATGTGGATAATCGATAGTGGATCTTATAGGAATATGACAGGAGATCAAGATAGACTCTCAAATCTAAATGAGAAGAAGACATCATACAAGGTAGAGCTTGGAGACAAAAGCACTTACCCAGTTGAAGGATTTGGACAAGCCTCAGTCAAATTGAAAACAGGTAACAATGTTTATTTGAGAAATGTCTTATATGTACCTGGTTTAGAAAAGAATCTTGTATCCATATCTTGTCTAGAAGACAAAGGAAACATAATAGATTTTGTAGATGGAAAGGTGTTTTCTTAGCATAAAGACTCCATCATAGAGAATGCTAGGGTATTGGAACCCGTAAAGGAAATCTATATAGACTACTAGAACAAAATGAAGAATCTCTTGTACATGTGAAGTCAATCCCAATGAAATTTGGCACAGAAGGTAGGCTCATATTAACTAACAAGCATTACCTTTTCTCAAAAACATGGTTGAAGGAATACCAAAATTACAGTCTACACATGAAGGAATTTTCAAAGGACGTGCTCTTGGAAAGAACATCACGAAACCATTCCCAAGTAGCAACAATAGATCTAAGGAGATTCTAGATCTAATACACTCAAATGTTTGCAGTCCGATGCCAGTCAAATCTCTAGGAGGTTCTCTCTACTATGTAATATTCATAGATGATTATTCAAGAAAGATTTAGTTATATCTTCTGAAGACAAAGGAAGAAGTATTCAGCAAGTTTCAAGAATTCAAAGCAGAGATAGAGAACATCACGAACAAGAAAATTAAGACCTTAAGAACATATAATGGAGGAGAATACACATCAAAGGAATTCATTGCATTCTGTAAATTAGTAGGGATTAGGAGGGATTTGATTGTTCCTCATAACCCTCAACAAAATGGTGTAGCAAAAAGAAAGAACAAATCTATTGAAGAAACCGTGAAGGCACTACTAAACGATCAAGGTTTATCCATGTTCTTATGGGGAGAAGCAGCCATCACAACAATATATGTCCAGAACAGAAGTTGTCACTGCATATTGAAGGACATGACTCCAGAAGAAGCCTTCTCAGGTAAGAAACCTAATGTGGAAAACCTAAGAATCTTTGGATGTCCTGTTTACTCTCACATTCCCAAGGACAAGGAATAAATTAGAACCCTCGAGAAAGAAGGGCATATTCGTGGGATATAGCGAATCATCCAAGGCTTATAGAATCTATATTCCGGAACAACATAAGATTGAATTCAGTAGAGACATGACCTTCAATGAAAAAATGGCTTTCAAGAAATACATAGAAGAAACTATAGAAGAAGAAGAGCATGAAGAGTATGTTGAACAAAGCACAGAAAATCAGAATGACGAAAAGGAACAACCTGATCATCCTATGTAGCCATGTGAGACCATTGACTCAGACACCGTACCTAAGACCAAGAAACGACCAGCTTGGCTTGAAGTTACCTTACAAGAAGAAGAAAGACTCAAGGCCCCAGATGGGACATTCAGAAAAAGCAAGAAGCCTAAAATATTCTCAAGCTATGCAACATATATGACAAAGCTTCTAGATGAAGAACCTACCATGTTTGAAGAAGTAGTTCAAAAGAAACAATGGAAAGAAGCTATGACAAAAGAACACCAATCCATCATGAAAAATGATGTATGGGAAATTGTACTCTCTATTGTTTATGTTTTATGGGAAGTTGGATCTCATCCTGTGCAGGGCAAACGTTCAGTAACAGACCAAGTGCAGGCAGCCGTTAATTACATTCTTCATCTACAGGAAAAAATCGAAGATCTTTCAACATAAAGAGATAAAATGAAGGCCGAGGGAAACTCCGAGAGAAATGCAAATATTTTTTTGGATAATGTACAATTCTCGTGTAACCAGAAAATTTGTAAATCTCCGTTGTTCCGGGGATCAGCTAGGGATCAATTTCCTGCCGTGGAAATAAAGTCCGTGGAAATCAAGTTCTCCACAAAAAACTTCGAACATCAGATTGTGTACTCTGATCTTCTACAGGCCTTGGAAGAAGCTGAGCTTGAAGTTTTGAGCACTGCAGGTTTTGCCATTAGCAATAACAGAGTATTTCATACAATGCATACCAAGGTAATTTCCTCCTAATCAAGTTGTAACACTACTGTTTCCTGTATTCTGCTCTACCAGAATCTAAAGAATATATATTTTTTGATGTTTGTTTATGCTGCAGGTACATGATCTGAACGCTTTTAACGTCGAGATCCTCTATGAGAAACTTTGGCATTTGATAATGAATGGCCACAGTCAGGATCTGTAGACCGTTGGGACTAATCTTTTCTTTCCCATAAAATGTTGAAGGTTTCGTTATCTTATACTTTGCATCTATTACAAGCTTCCCCTGCTACCTTTACTTCGTATGCTTCGTTGGACCATATTTTGGTACTCGTTATGATTGTTTGGTAATCCTTTTGCAAAAAAATGTATTATTTTATTTTATTATTTATTTTCTTCAAATTATAAAGAAACTTAATAAATTGCTATATGTCACTAGTTACGATTGTTTGCTAATCCTTTTGCATAGAATGCATTATTTTGTTTTATTATTTATCTTCTTCAATATTTTTAGATTCATTTACACTAACATTTGTATACTTATATATTTGTATACTTATTGATGTCTTCACTGGTTGATCTTTTTGTTTTCAATGATTGATCTTTTTGTTTTCTACTTCAGTTTTTTTTTTAATAATAAGCTTCACAATTAACTCTCCCATATTAAGTATCTTCCTATATATTTAAAAATTTATTTATATTTTACATTTATATTAATACAATATTTAATAAATATGTAATGTTTTTTTGGTTTGGTTGAAACATAATATTTTATGGTTTTGTTGATTTTCTTTTTTTAATTTAAATATTGATTTGAACTTCAACTCTTATTGGTTAATTGCTTTGATATTTTTTAACTAAATCTTATTCACTATTTTTATTTCAAATATTTTCCTCAAAGGATATTAAGTTAGTCATTATATTTAACTTATTATGAATTTCATAATGATACCCTTACATTATGGAATCTAAAGGTTTGGAAAAACTTCATTCTGAATAATACTTAAAAAAAAATGAAAATAAAATAACTTTGCAGGAAGTATATATATATATAACAAATGAAATATTTATTTATTAATATTTTATTATATTAATTAAATTTACATTATGTAAATATAGTATTATTTTTATATCTTTAGTGTAAAGATTCAATTGCCCAATTTGTATATATCCATTTATATAAATTTATAATAGGCTAGTAACCATTTTAATAACCAGAGTGAATATAAGTGACTTCTTTAAGACACTTCTAACAGTGGCTCTTATATCTTGTCCACACTATATATGCATTGGGTATAGAAAAAATCAGATCAAATGGAGTCACTTATTTATTCTTGATCATATCTTTGAACAACAATTTGGACGATGAGGCTGCACCTTTACATATGGCTTCTCCGCACATTCTAATGGTTAAGAAAATAGCAGAAAATATGATTGTGAGACAATATAAGTTGATTTTCAAGCTTATCCTCATAGATTGAACGCTGAGATGCCATGTGATCCCCACTTTCACTTTCGGATAATACTTGATACAAAACAGTATAAGAGGAATTTATCATAACAGGAAGGATTTCCCTCAATAAATTTCATATCCCTGTTCATTTCCTCAATACATCTGGAGATCCTCCAATACTGACCACCTTCTCAGCCCAAAACAGATTTCATGGTTCCATGTCCGCTCTCTTCAGCACAGTCGCCAAAGGATCTGTGTGGTAGCCACCAAACTTCCATTTGTAATCCTCTGGACTAGCGCTACATACCGAGAACAGAGGAGCCACGTTCTGGAGGAAACAGGTAACGAAGAAACGATCCAGGACCTTTACCATCGAAAACCCTAGCAGCTGAACAAACTTCAATCCAAACGCGAACTCAAAATGGAACTTTGCGGACAGAAATCCGAACACAAATTCATAGTGAATTTGCATCAGAGATTTACAAACATCAACACCCACTGTTTCAAAAGTCATCCTATTTATTTTTTTAATACTTAAAAAAATATAAGCCTATGTTTCTATTTTATGGCATTGTGGCTGTCTGTGTAATTTTAAAATACAAGTGTAATTTTAAAATACAGAAATATTTATATTGAATTAGGTGTTTTAATTTTTTCTTATTTTTTATATAATAATAATAATTTATTATTTGATTTTTAAAATTTATAGAGGTATATATATATTTTATCTTCTTCTAGATTTGAATCCATAATCTTTAAGGAAGACACATATGTTTTAAAGTCTAAAACATTAAGCCCATTCAATTTGATATTGAAAAATGTATTATTACATACTTTTTATTTTTCTTGTTTGAACAATAAGCATGGTGTTCTTCTTTGTTTATATTTTCAAAGAAGAAATTGTTGTTGTGTGTAAATAATCACGGAGTTGATGCCACATTCATAAAATCTCATTTTCTTCAATGCCAGTCTATTTATTCAACAAATCTTCTTCTTCAATTTCCTATTTTTAATTCATTTCATCCCATCACAATACCAACTCATATTTGAGATATAATTTTTGTTTCTATTCATATTCATATGCTTTATTTTGATAATATATGTAAAAAAATAGCCTAATGATTTTCTTTCAAAGAGAACACATCTATTTTTTGTAACATCATAGATTAAGGGGTTTGTATATTAACTCCTAATTCCTTTACTAGAATCTTTTCTAAACTTTTTCAACTTTCTTTCAAGATTCATTCGAGAGGCTCTAAACCTAAATAGGAAAACCATACAAAATTATTGCTTAAAATAATGTTATTAACAATAGTTTCCTCAATTCTCAACTCCATAGTGAGTTTTCCTACAATTATTTTACATATAATAGAGGGTGTTCATCTCCCCTATTATCCATTTCTCAACAAAAGAGTTCCAGCTATAATTACAATCAAATTCAAGGACCAGATACTTGTAAGAGGGTATTACCTCCAATTTGTCACCATTAAATGTCATTGTTATATCCTTATTGCATGTACCAACTACTTTTGCCTTTTTGTTTTGACATTAGCTTTCATTATGGTGTAATTGCAAAATTTGTTTAGGACATAAACATGTCTTTGAAGACTATCTTTGTTCTTTACCAAGAACAACATCATGTGCAAAAATCAACAAAAACAAAGCATGGTGTACTATGTGTATTCCTCCTTACCCATTCTTTTAGATATAATGTTTTCATTGACTTATGAATACACCTTGAATAATATTGAATATATCATTCTTTCACCCCAATATTACTCTTGAATTTGACTTTCTTTCTTCCAATTTTATCATTTATCAATAACTTCAAATTTAAAATAACCTTTCCAAATAATCAAAACATAACTTCTTCCTATTCAATGAGATTTCCCACTTTATCCATTATTTCCCAATCTTTTACTATAGGCACTATATCAAAGGATTTGACAAAATCAACATAAAAAGACAAATACTATTAACTTTCCCTCGTAATTTTTTAGCAACTTTAAAAGTTTCTAGATGGTCAATAATTGAATGCTTAGGACCAAAACTAGCTTGAAAGGGAACCCTTAGATTGTTTTCTTCTACCAATTTACTTATTTTCCTCTCTAAAATGATGCCAAATAACTTAGAAAAAAAGCTACTAACCATAATGATTTTGTAATTTCTTACGTTATTTATATCATTTCCCTTATAAATATGTGTCACTTTGATAACTACCATTACAAAGGAAATTTATGCCATAGGAATTCATTAAATACATCCTTTAAAAGTACAAACAAAGATGCCCCTCTCCATTTTACCTTTTTAATAGTTAAACCATGAGGATTGTGGGCCTTTCCATCGTTAAATACATCTTTTAAAAGTACACACAAAGGTGCCCCTCCCTATTTTACTGTTTTAATAATTAAACTAAAACATGAGAATTGTAGACCTTTCCATAAAAACTGCTTAGTTGCCACCTTGAAATAACCTTTTATTTTCTCTGGATATTTATGTGGAATCATTTCCATTAATATCTTTCTCATAAAAGTCATGTACAAACACTAAAAGTTTCGTGAAAGGTAATTATTTTCAAAATTTTCTTGGATAGCATGTGGAAATGTCAATTATTTATTTATTTTTTTAAAGCTTCTTTTCTTGCATAGATTTTTTTAATTATATTCATTCATACAATGTCTCCTCATTATCAATCATACAATGTCTCCTCATTATCAAGTTAGTGTTCTTTTTTAAAGCTTCTTTTCTTGTATAGATATTTTTAATTATATTTATTTATACAATGTTTCTTCATTATTAAGTTAGTGAAGGTATTCATTATTAAGTTAGTGAAGGTAATTATTTTTAGAATTTTCTTGGATAGCATGTGAAAATGACAATTAGTTCTTCTTGTTGTTTTAAGGTTATTTTCTTTCATAGTTTTTTTTAATTATATTCATAATCATATAATGTGTCTTCTTATTACAATAGTTTTTAATGACTATTTTTTCACATTGATTTTCAAGGTTACTAAATGTTTTTGTCAAAAGCATTTTTATTGCATTAAATTTTTTTGGTGATTTGATATGCATGATTACTCTTTGTACCATTAGGAGAAGATATATATTCTTTGACACTCTAGTCTTCCTATAATATTTTCCATTTTCTATTTTATTTTTTGTTTAAACTTTAGCCACTATGCAGTGAAAAGAAAATGGGCATATGAGGGGAGTTTGGAAGTTTAATCCTAGTCCTAAAATTTTTATTGCATAATTTTATTTCATTGTGCTATCGAATAGTAAATTACATTTACTCCTTGTTTGATTTGACAATTGTATCCTTCTATCATAATAAAATGTGAAATACCATTATAAATAAAAAAAATCAAAGCAAACAGTAAAATCCTTGAATTTAAAACTTTTCCTCTTTATTACTTCTTCTGAATTTATTCCATCCACATAGGATCTCTACCCTCTGCAAACATATTTTCTTACTTGCAACTTTCCTATCATTAAAATATCCAACTAAAATTACTTCTCTCTTGTGTAAAAGTTATAAAATATCCTTTTCTCTGTACAATAAGGGTCATCATGATATATATTTTACCTTTTATATACTTGAGATTGAAGAGGAGAAAAGTAGCATGCATCTATGAAAAATATTGTGGCTTCCTCTATTCATTTCAAGTCATATAAATTGTCAATTCCTATTAAATTAAATGGAAGATATATTTTTTCATAACATTTATGTATGTAACAAATAACCACTCCAAATGGCCTTCCTCTAATATTATCCTTGGGATTCCACATAGAGTTTTTATAAATCTTAGGTATGTAATTTATTTCCCTACCTAGATGCTTATTCAAGAATATTATTCAAAAGAGATTGCAATGCATCTACCTTAACCATTCATGTTCCATGCACAAATTCTCTAAGTATCCATTATTTATGCTTCACCATCAGTCCTTTGACTTGGGTTATAAAATTCCTTTTATCAATTATCGCAACTTTGTTCTTTCTCAAAACATGATTTTTCCAACTTCTCTTGCTACCTTTACCTTCTCCTAGTCCTCTTTTATTTCAATAAATTTCTCTTTGGTTATGTCTTTATTGATCTAATTTTTTTCCTCTTTGAGATGTTGTCTATGGTTTAATACTTTGGATCATGAGGTTGTCTCCAAAAGTTTTGCAATCACATGATATTTTCTCCTTTCCTCCCAACTTTAAACACATCCATTATGTTTAGTTATTGAATGTGCTTAGTTTGTTTGAAAAACTATCAAGTTTATAGTTTACAATTTTTCTTGTTCCTCTTGTTTTTCTTTGAGGACATTCGTAATGATTTCTTCCATATATGTTTGGAAAGGTGTGTTATACACCTAGCATTACTAAAGTAGATCAGAGAAAACTTGCAATGTTTCAGTGAAGTATAGAATACTTGCAATGTTGTAGTAGAGCAAATAATACTTGTAGAGCAGTGGCAGGGAATACCCTACTAGTGGTTTATATTATGAAAAAATGGTAAACCATAAATGGTTTATGGTTTTACTATGCTTATTTATTGAGTGCGAGGGATGGAGAAAATCATGGAGTCTAAATTTTATCTTATAATTATGCTACCAAAATTTCTCTAGAATTATGCTCCTACCGAAGACTCTTGTTGAGAGCATACAAACTATGTATTGTAACCATTTGGTTTTTGAATAATGCATTCAACATTCTTTAGAGTGTAGGGTTTTTCTATAACTAGAAGGGTTTTCCCTAAGAAATCTTGTTGTCTATGGTTGGTTTTTTATTTCATTGTTGAAACTATTCTTCTTTTGATTTTTGCACATTCGTCTCTCATATATTAGTTTATTAACCAAGGATTTAGCCCAATACAAATAACCCAATTTCTTCCAAAAAGATGTGTTTTTTTCTTCTGAAAATTTCAATAATACTTCTTGTATAATATATCTTTGAGTGGGAGTTTTTGCAAGGAAATATTGTTGTAGGGAAATGGCAAGCACATCTATACTAGAAATGGAGAAGTTTAATGGCACTAAATTTGAGATGTGGAAGCTCAAGATGGAGGATCTTCTCATCAATCAAGATCTTTGGGTTGCAGTTTATAGAGCCAAACCCACCAGTATGATAGATGAAGAGTGGGTAGTGTTGGCCTTATCAGGATTTGTTTGGATAATTCGGTATTATTGAACATTTTTTTATAAAAATCCACAACAACTCTTTCAGATAAGTTGGAGAATTTATATCAGGTTAAATTCTTGGTCAATACAAATTTTCTACAAAAAACGTTGTTTGCCTTGAGAATGGGTGATGTTGATTTTTTATCCAATCATATAAATGCAATTAAAAATATTGTGACCCAGTCGATCTCAATTGGAGTGAAGATGGATGAGGAGGATCATTGTATGTCCCTTTTGTGTTCTTTTCTAGAATTATGGGACAACTTGGTAATGGCCATTGGAAGTATTATGATGCATTACTGTCAAAGTAGGTGACGTGAAAATAATCAGAATCTACCATTGAGGCCTTGGATGTTTGAAGAAGATATAAGGAGAAAGGAAGAAGAGATGAAATGGTAGATCTAAACCCTATGGGAGACATAAGTCTCCTAGAACGTCTAAAGAAAAATGTTGGAATTGTTGTAAGGTTAGGCATTTCAAAAGGGATTACAAGGAAGAGAAGAAGAAGAATAAGAAGGAAACAAATGATTTTGATGATGAGTCTGAAAAATATTCGCAAGAGGAAGGTGGATATTCCTTTGTTGCATCTTTGACAACCCATGTAGGGTAGTGTTAGGTACCTAACCTACCTAATCCCTTAAGTGGGTAGAATAATATATTTTCATGTAATAATGTTCAAACATATATCATGAAATTTGGAGAAATCTAAAACAAAACATACTTAAAGGCATAATGTTCAAGAATATATCATGAAATTTGGAGCAATCTAAGATAAAACATACCTAAATTCCTTAAATATTGAAACTATGCTCCCCATAATACTGAATTGTACCTCATGGAGCAATGCCCAATGCTTTCTAGAAGCCAATTGGTGTGGTGGATTCCATCTGAAATATTTGACCTCTATGCTGGTGAGAAGGGTTTCCATTTGTGCAAAAGGATACCTTTGGTCATGTATTCTCTTGGCACTCCATATCTGCAACTTGAGGGCCTCAAGACATAATCTCCTTAGTTATCCACAAAATGGGGATAACATTTGGCTCCTAATTAGGGACATGTGCTTGCCATAGAGTGCATGAGAATCATAACATCTCATGGTATACATGTGCTTTCCAAAAACTCAGACAAAGGGATAAAAGCATCTAGGGTGGTGCTATCACCCTTCATCGATATATATATATATATATATATAGAAATACAAAATAAAAACTAATCTAGAAAATATAAATTTTGACAATTTTTCAAAAATTGCTAAGATAAGAATGAAATCAATATGAAAGTAGAGCAAAATGAAAATGAAATGCATCTAAACTAGTATGAGAAATCAATATGAAAATGTAGGGGAAAGCAATATGAATTACCTACTTACCTGGGGCATGGGCCCTGGATAAGTCATGTGACCTAGACGTAGGGTTGGAGAAGAGATCCATCCACTGGTAATGGAATCTTCCTTCCATCTAATGTTGTCAGATAGTACCTTTTTTTATCAAGCTTATTCTTGAAGATGTAAGGGCCAAGCCATGAGTTGTTATCTTTATGGTCATATCTGGGCTTGCCCTTTATTTTTTCCCACATGAGTGCAAGACTTCCTTCATTCAAATTGATGCAAGGTTTATTCTCGACATGTGGAGGCTTTGTGCAAATTGTCTTCTTGATGATTTCTTCATGTTTCTCATCTTCTTTCTTCAAAATCAGGATGACCTCGACTCCTTCCCATGGTGTTTTGCAACTTTCTTCTTATTTGTCCATGGAAGTAACATCTCTATAGAATATTCTTGTATGAAGGGTAGTTTGGATGGATCATACTCAATAACATGTGAAGGCACATCATAGTAGTGTTCACTGACATAATTAAGGACCCTCAGATTCATCATATGTCTATCATTATTTTCCCTATTGTGTAATATTTCATACGTGCCATCACCCATGGGGACATATGCATGTGTGACGCTCATGCTAAGACAATCCCCAAGGGAAGAGGAACAACGCCTCGACGAGAGAATCTCCAAGGCATCTGGAACATCGATCACTAATATGTCCATGATGATGTTGATATGTGGAAAACAAATCATAAATACCTCAACATCTTCACACACCCCAAATACCTTGACCCTCCGTGAATCAATACGACATATATTTCCATAAGGTCAGGTTTTCTTCAAACCAATTTGTTCCATCACCTTTAATGACATGACATTTGTTGAGGCCCCAAAGTCAAGCATGCAGTTGTTCAAGAGGATGCCATTCATTCCTAATGAAAGATAGAAACGGGAGTTATTGTCCCTTGGACGATCGAGATACATAGTGTTTAGGATAATGTGAGGATATTCATTCTTGGTTGGCACCTATAAGACTTTAAAAAACTCCCTTTTTATAGAAGGGATATTAGACATCTCTGTCAGTGAGACAATCATATTCAGTTTTCCAAACATACTTGCAATATTTATGTTTAACTGAATATCATTTGTAGGAGTTGGCTTAGGAAGAAACTCACGTATCAAAGGTGGAGGTGGTGGAGCCACCTTCTCTACTGATGGAAGATGAGTATTAGGTTGTGATGGAGGGGCTGAAGATTTATTTCTTCTAGTGTAGGTCAGATATTACCTCCTCCTTAATTCCTTCTTATGATCATCTGTCAAGTGATTCAAGGCCCGAAGTCTCCCCTCTCTTTCTCCTCTTCTTCGAGCTTCATTGATATTATCTTGGGTAACTTGTTCTCCTTGGAAAAAACAAATAATATCAATGGAATTCATATCATCATGAGAGTATTCATGTCATCGGGGACATTCATCTTCTCTGTGGGGTTCTTGGCATGGGATGCACCAAGATTCTATATCAACTGTCCCAAATGATTTCAAAGTATCTAGGGCCTTTCCCTCTTGTTGAGGCCTTTGTTTCCAACCTGTGGCATCTCTTTGTTTTCTAGAAAACTGAGGTCTAGGAGCATATTGATTTCTTTCCACTATAGTAAAATGACCCATAATATGACTCTAAACCTGGATAAACTTAGTATTCATACGGTATATCTTTTGAGTTAAGAGGGAAATCAAATTAGGAGCATTGTTGTTGGAAACCTTAGTCTTTGCTTCTTCTTTGACATGAGGGTAGTGAAAAGGTTCTACCCTTGAATCAAGGATATTTTCTTCAATATCGAAACTGTATGCCTTGTCTTGTGTCAATGAAGTGGTATTTTTGTCTTTGAGAATGAATTGAAACTTCCCTTCAAAATAATTCATGTAAGGAGACAAATTGATGATGCTATAGGACAAAAATATGTTGGAATTTGATTGTACAACCTGTCAAACCTGGTATTGAATTCCTTTATTGTCTCATTCTCCTTTTTATTTATCTGATTAAACTCAACACCGAGTGTTCTACCATATTCCTTTGTTGACCATACGTTCTTGAATAAGTTGGAAAAAGATTCATAGGGAATGCGATGATTGTTAGGGAGTCTTATGAACCAATCAAGGGATTCTTTGGTCAATGATGAGGAAAATAAATTCATGGCCACATATTCATGCTCAATACCTGCATTGTCCATGTCTTGACCCATGACATAAATATGGTCCTCAACACTTACAACATTGTTTCCTGGGAACTTTAGCGGCCACTTGTTGACTTATTTTGGCATTGTATTAGGTTATCCTTGGATGTTGGACATGTTGAGAGGTTTGTAGAGGTCCTTTTCCCAAGGTTGATCCATTAGAGAAAGAGGAAGGGTAATATGGAAGAGGGTTTTAACAATGGGAGTTTTGAGATGAGGCCTTCTTTGGTAAACTTTAGAAGGATTGAACCTCCTAGGGGGAAAAGGTTTGGAAAAGGTAGGGTTTTGGGAAGGTGGAGTCGCCAAATGAGATTCAATATGAGCTCATCAAAGAAGGTGTAAAGGGAATGTCCCTTGGGTGGAGTCGCTAGGAAATCTAAGGGAAAGGCTTTGGGATAGTTTTCCAAAGTGTTGTTAGGGTTCCAAAGAGGATTCAAAATCCTCCCTGGCAATGGTGCCAACATGTTATCGCACAAGTTGTAGGTTGGTAAAATCTCAACCCTACCACCAAAATGGAGAAAAATAAGGAACACTACACTGAATGTCACCTCGATGTAGGTATCACACTTCAAGGGTGATTAGATCACTCTTGGGAGACGATCATGATGACCCTAGGGGAAAATGGGATGTAAAAAAGGGGAAAGGAAAGAAAGGGGTCCCTAAGTTCAAAGATGTATATGGGAAATGGAAATAAAAGACGAGTCTCAAGTAGTTTAAAGTTTTCCAAAGACTTGGGTGAATTGTCGAGGTGTTGGTACCTTCCCGAGACATAAGAAAATCCACTTTGCAATGATGTATGTTAGTTGGATAAGAAAGTTAATCTTTCTGTCCCTAATTTGCAGCAATAGATAACAATATATATCAGCAAGAAATAATTAGTATATATGATTAAAATATTTCTTAAATTCAAGTGAGATATGCTTGAAACAAGTAGATAATGGCTCAAGAAACTTCACAATTTATAGCATGAGACTTTAGCAATTAGATGTGGCTGTCATAAATATTGTATGCAGAATTAATTTTTCAGTCTTATGGATGTAGCAATATTGTTATGACAACAACAAAATCAGCCACAAAAATCCTCAAAGAAGACACCCAAAAAAAAACTTAAACCTAGCAGAACAAGTTAGCAAGCTTTTAGCACATTTTGGCAGTGAAGGCACAACTTAAGAATGACTTCATATTAGGGTTTCTGAAGTGAAGTTATCATCCTTATGGATGTAGAAAACCAAGCCCTGTATCATAAGTTTTATCCAACAAAAATCACTAGTAATTATCTCAAAAGGTGTGCCTAGGTTAGTAGTGGACGAGGGAAGATTTTTAGGCCTAGTCTAGGGTTACTTTAGGAGAAAAAGGGGTTAGTAGGCTAGGGTTAGAGTAGCCCTAATGAATGTAGGTTAGTTTTACTATAGAAACAAGAAATTTTGGTTGAAAGGGGATGCCCTAAGGGAGGAAGAATCCCTAAGGCATCAAGATCACTATCCAAAAGATAAAACTTTAAAACTTAAAATCTGTACGTTTACCAAGGCAACAATTTATTTCCCCCATGCAATAAGTAAATGAAAGTTCCTTTAAAAAAAGGTTAATGTATTCAATAAAATAAACAGCTAGAGGTACTACCTCCTTGGGGGTGTAAATACTCTTATTCCCCAAAGCAAGTATCTCTAGCTAGGGTTTAGGCTAAGATGGTGTATGCTCTTATACTTCTCTTAGAAAACCCTTGTTAAACCACTATCATGTAAGAATGAAGTGATGGAGACTAAGGTGGGGGTGTATGCCATTATACTTCACACCTGGATCTATAAAACAATGTTGAATTGAAAAATAAATGATAGAAATAATGTAGAAACCTTACCAATTCAAGGAAAAATCTAAGAAAAACCACCATAAAAGCTGGAGAAAATCTTTCCAAGGATAGTGCTTCAATTCCATCAACCAATAATCGAAGAAATGGCCATAAAAAAAATCAAAAGAGAGAGAACTAGCCAAAGAGAGTGAAAATTTCAGTCCAAGAGACTCTCACAAGAGGGGGAGTTATGTTAAAATGAGATTTTATGATCTCTTATTTATACAAAAAGTCATTAAGATAGTTTTTCCACATAATTAAGGGTAAAACAAAATAATAGGGGTCAACAACTCTAATATTTTCCCTTTTACAAAGAAATATTAAAAAATTCACTTTAATTTCACTTTTGCACAAAGAAAAATCCCTAGTTATATGGATGTCACCCCTTTAGGGGACATTTTGGTACTAGGAGAAGGTCCTTGGTGATGTAGGAGTGTAGATAGGATTCCCAAAGCCACATTTCAAGTATCTGAACAAATTCCTTCATGATCAAGGTTGAATCCCCTCAAAAACGTCCTTGTGCCAATGCATGTCAACTCACCACCAAAACCTAACCCCCCTAGGTGACGTCATGCCTCTAGAAGTGAAGTTTTGCCTCTCCTAGGAAAAATGTTTGGAATGTGGGGGATAGATTATGTTTTCCAAATCATATTTTAGGCCTTCAAAGTGTGATCTCTCTCATCTGGCATGCGGTTCCTTGGTATTCACTTGTGGGATTCAAGCCCCATGGAATCCAAAGCTAGGATTATTCTTTCAAAATTGTCCACCAACTAGGTCCTGCAAAGACAAATAAGCACACCCTCCAGGGATCTCAAGTCATAACATCATTATAAGTGAATCCAATAAATAAATGAGCCACCTGAGCATGTGCATCAAATATTACTATGTAAAAAAATTAAGTGCTCAAAGACCTTATGCAACTTGTTAATCTTGAATATGGGAGGGTTGTTGAGGTCTCCTATTGGGTAGATCTTGCCCTAGGTCAAGGAGATTTTCCAAGAGATCCCTGTATAATCCATGTAAAGTGGGTGAGGTGGTGAGGGTCAAGTCTCAGTGGGCATAAGGCTCATGACATATAAGAGGTCATAGTGTCTCATTCATGGGTGCCTTTGTAGAGGGTGTGTGGTACCTTCATCCGCAATGCACTTTTTCCAAGCCCATTATTTTGACATTTTTCATTCTTTCATAGATTCAAGAAAAGGTTTAAGGGCACTGCCCTGGCATGATGTCTAGAAAATGACAGTGTCACCTACAAACACCTAGTGGAAATGAGAAGGATGGCTTGTGATGAGACCCCCTTTCTCTTAGCCATGCAAACGAGAGCCATTACCCTGGCTTGGTGACTAGATGATAGTAATTTCATAACACTACATATTCATGGACATGATAGGTCAGCTTGTGATGACACCTCCTATCCTCCAACTAACCATTTAAGCATTCTTAATCATATTTTATTGTGGGCCCTCTATTCTCAAAGATAAGTGTTTCATTGCTTTCTTGGGTGATCCTTGGGCGAAGAATATAAAAGGTTCATACATAGGATTTTATCTTTTACCCAACATCAATCACTCTGGGACTTTGGCCCCTTCTTCCCATAGAATGAGGGACAACCCCTTCTTGGGTCAATACACCCTAAAATCCCAAGAGATGAGGAAATGGGGGGAAATATTGATGGAAAGTGGTAAGTATGGCCGGGAGAAGTACGATGGATCTTCAAAGGAGTTCCTAGTAGAAAACCCATCCCCAAGGAAGACCAATTACTAGGGAACAATGTCAACCACCAAGGTGAAGCAAGGAAAAAGTCATAATGTCCAAGCGTATATCATGAAATATGGAGAAATCTAAGATAAAACATACTTAAATTCATTAAATATTGAAATGATGTTCACCATAATACTGACTTGTACCTCATGGAGAAAGGACCATTGCCTTTCTAAAGCCATTTGGTGTGGTGGATTCCATTTGAAATCTGCGACCTCTGTGGTCATGAGAAGGGTTTCCATTTGTGCAAAAGGATATTGTTGGTCATTTAGTCTCTTGGCACTTCATATATTCAACTTGAGGGCCTCAAGACATAATCTCCTTAGTTATCCACAAAATAGGGATAACACGGCTTACTAGTGGGAATCGTAATGTTCAACGGGGTATTCATCCCTCCTTATTCCATATCTACAGATCACATGGGCATGACTTCGAGGTCCTTCCTTTGGAGTTGTTCCCTTCCTTCAGAGTTATTCTCACAACACATGAGATTTCCTTCTAAAATCCTCACTGTGAAAGGTTTGTTTCATAATCTGTCGTTTAGAGTCCTTCCCATGACGTCCAAGGGATCTCTCTGATGCAACTACTTTGAACAACCCACCGATTAATGATGATGATCTCTTCAGATCAATGAATGCGGTTCTTCACTGACCAACACAGGTTTTACCGAACCATAACTGTCCTCTTTATGGACTTAGCCATTTTTCTAGTTCTGCAAGACCTCAATTTCTAATTTTCTAGAACTCAACACAATCCTGTGGGATTTACGAACTGTCAGACTTAATGTTAAATCATTTCATGATTTGCAGGCTCTTCTCATAGGACACATATGGAGTATTCAACTTGGTAACAGTTTGTATCTATTCAATTTTACAATTTAGCCAATCAATAGTATACATCACAACATAACTCATCACACAACATTCAAATCAAGGTTAAGTACACAAACAATATCTTAGATTAGACATTCACATGTGCTATCATACATTTTTTCTATTCCTGAACATTCACGTAAATCATTCACAACCATTTTCAGTACATATGAACACTTATCTAAAAAGGAAATAATCCAATCCAACTGATTAAGAGGGGACGCCTTTCCTCCCAAAATTAGGCCTTGTTGTAGAGTCACTTCCTACAACACGCCACCCCCATGCCAAGCCAAGATACCACCAAGTAAATTGAGTCGGAAGGGTTCCAAGATTGTGAACATCCAAGAAGTTTACTCTCCTTCTTCCTTTGACACAACAGAAGTTGCCACCTCCCACTAAGCTTCGGGTCTCTACAGGTTTATCAGGTGGTCTCTCAATTATATTTCCTCTGCACAAGGGAGTCCCTTCACTTCTTAACATTCCCTAGATGACCTCCCTTTACTAGTGTCAATTGTTTTCCAGTAAGCACCAAGTTGCATCCCACTAATTCTCTATTTCGGGAATCCAGGTCATCTTTGTTTACGGTGATCATCAACATCTCAAACAAGCTTCCTATTTTATTCTAAAATTCTATTATTTTCTTTATCAATCAACACATCTGTGATTCTGTGCTATGTCACTCATCTCTGAGTCTCTTTTTCTCCTTGGTATTCTATTTCCCATTCCCAGTCTCTGGGTGCCATCTTCGTTTTGCAGGGTCTCCCCTCCTCCTTCTTACTCTCCTCTGTGTGTCTATGTTTTTTCCATATCCTCTCATCCTATGCATGTTGCATTTTTCCTTCATCGGTATTATCCTCCACCCCCTCAGGATCTCTACAACATCCTAAAAACGTAACCTACAATCTTCCCTTTACAATCTGAAGGGGTGATTTGTGGTACATTCCTCATCAGTTATTCAATTGGCGCTTCTCTCTCTCTATATGGGACAATATGCCAGAGTCATTACTATTGAACCACTTCTATGAAATTATTTTAATGATCATGTGGTCTCCTCCATCAGTCTTGTGTGTTGGTACATGAAGTCATCATGTTTGTAAGCATAGATTATCTTGTCAAGCAATATTCCTATTTTCTTAATTGATGCATCTCATCTCCATTTCACTCAACCATTCCATCATTCCTCTGCCTTATCAATTTCCTTTGGTGTATCATTGTTAGTACTTATCAAGGTTGTTCCCTCTCAATCAGTAGTTTGGTGTTTATGTTAAATCAAAAAACAATTACATGCCACATATTGTTAACATATGAAGTTTGTGCATAATTACAGTCTTGGGAGAAAACATGGTGTTATAGAAAGCCTTAGGAAAACCAAGAAATTTTACATGACTTCCTATCTATTTTATTCTATAGTTTATTACCATATTTTTTAGTACTTTCCGAGAGCTAAGAATGTAGACTTCAATAAAAATCCAATTTCATTATGGTATCCAGTGTTATGGAGACACAAGGCCCCATATAATTTATATGAAGTATAAAATGGTTTACTGTCCTCTTTTAAGAAGATGATTCACAGACCCGCCACATCCAGAATATCATTAGAAGCTACATCCTTTATGTTAGAGAAAGGAGTTTTTGAAACCATGGAATATTTTAGTTTTATTATACTTTATGGATTTCAAGGGAAACCCTCTCTGCTGCCATTTTACGTTCTAATATATTTTTCATTGTTGAAGTATGAAAACAATACAAATATTGGGTGGATTTATTCAATGGAAAAAAAAAAAATCATCCCATTGTCGTGGAAAGTTGGAGAAATGTCTATGAAGAAAATTTCTCATTTAGATGAATACACAACTCAATTTGACTGGTTCAATCTAAAATAAGTTTAGGAAATTCAGGGTTTCCACCAAAAGGATATTTTTTCGGCACACATGTTTTCAATTGGATATGGCTCAACATTTAGTAAATTTTTTCATTTAGAAGAAGGAGGGGGAGATAATTAAAATCCTCTTGAAGCATCTCCTAGAATCACCCTAGATGATATTGAGGCATTAACCAACACAAATGAATACTATAATAAATGGGGTTGAGAAGCGTAAAGTAAAAACCCAGGTTCACCAAATGTGTCATAGAAACAAAATCCTAAAATAATATCCAAGAAAAGAGAAGGTATTCCACTGGAAGGAGATAAAGACCCTACCAGAAAGCTAATTGAAAAATAACACATTGTTCATGTCTCTATAAAAATAAAAGAGGAATTCAAAAAGAAGGGAAGGAAGCACATGAAGATGAAATGAGTCCCAAATATATGGAGGTTGATGACATAATGGGAGAGCCCAACTGGGTCGAATAAAGGATGATAAAGATAAGGTTTATAGATGAATAATTGGCTTCCCAAGAGCCAAATATATTTAATGAGGAATCTGCCACTTTGCACCACACGACCAATAATAAGAATTCAAAAAAATTGTTAATTGAAAAAGTAAATTTGAAGAATGAAAAGGTTTTAGAAAAATGTAAATCAAAGGTTGATTTTCAAGGGGTAAATCCCTAAAAAATCATTGAGTTTCATGAAAAAACTAGTGAAGCCTTAAAGTATTTCATTGACAAGATAAAGAAGGAGAATTTCATCTTAAAGGAAAAAGCAAAAGAATTGGAAAAATATTTTCCTCCAAGACCCTTTTTTGTTGAACCCATCACTACTATACAACCATTGTATATTGTTGAGGATGTACCAGGAACTAGCTCTAGGTTGAAAGGTTCATCAAGTTTATTATTGGATGTAAGAAAATATATTGGAGATAGAATTAAGAGAAGGATAGTATTGATCCTTGAGATATGGGAGTTAGCAACAAATTCAACTACTCTCTCAACAAGGGTCTTGGATTTTAAAGAATATCTCCAAAAATATTTGGAAAATGATGAAATCTTTTATAAAGAGGAAACAAGTACATTTTCGACAAAAGTCTCAAGTTTAAGTGATATACCAAAATCTTCCTTCCAAGACTCGTATGAAACAAATTAATGCTTTTTGTTTTAAATAATTAAGTGTTTAAGGGAAATGTTGTTTGAATGTGATGTTATAAATACTAAAAGAGGTGATTTGTTTTTAAAACTTGTTGATTTGACTAAGGAATTGGAGATCCCAATCTTAATTATGGATGCAACGATCTTATTAAAAGAGCAATTATAAGAACAATTGGGTTCCTTGAAATTTTCTCGGGCGAGTGAATTTAATGACTCAATTGAATATTATGAAGAAGAAGTGGAAAGGTCGTTAATTTGGTACGTGAACAAAAATGAATATATTGAAGACACACTTCATCAATTGAGACTTGATCTTAAAGATCTAGAAAATAAGTTATTTGAAACCAAGACTAAACAAGAGATAACAATTTCTCCTATGAGGGAGTATATTGAACAATGGTTGAGAAAACATTTGGTTAAAATAATCGAAATAGATCAACAAGAACCTGGTAATATGGTTATGTCACCTCTAGCCCAACAACAACATATTAAGGACACATCAACAAGAAGATAGAGGGTATGATATTCCATCATACTAAGTCAAGTAGTCACTTTGTTTTTCTCTCCTTTCTTAGTTAGTATTAATTTTTCCTTTCTTCTTTCATAATTTGTGAAAACCAAAGGCCGACCCATGAGTGTCTCATTTCTATCTTCCAAGTATTTATTTAATTTCATGGTCTGCGAGATCCCAATCCCAGTTCTCTTTGAAGGAAAAATGACATTTACTTTTATGAACTTTATAGACATTGTTATTTTTTAAAATACATCTATTATTTTTTGAGGTTCCAAGAGAACTATTTAGGATATTACATTATTGATTTATTATAATTTTAATTTTAAGCATGAGATATCAAATGTGTGTCTATCAAAATATTTTTGGATCTTAATTGAATGGTAATTTAAAGATCCCTTCCATATGTGGTCCTTATATTATTTACTTTTGATGAATAATGTGTCTAACTTTGTTGAATACTATGATGGAAGTGTCGTTGTATGAGACTATTTACTCTCTTGGTTCATAATATTATATTATAGTGTGAACATTTGCTTGCTGTGAAATTCCTGGTCCTTTCTTTGGTACTATTTGCATGTGAATATTTGTTTTAGGAGTAATCCTGGTCCTCTCTCAAGGAATTTTTATATTCTTGTATATTATTCAAATATAGAGGAGTACCACCTCTTTAAAAACAAAGGGGGATTTATCCTCATGATGTTATCTTAAATACCTTAAAACAAACTTTTAGATCAACTTTTAGCTAGATCGATCTAGGAGGAAATAATGGATCCTCTTGTGAGAGTGAGAATATTTGAGAATATCCTCTGATACCAATGATATGGGAAATAGGGTGTAATAGGTTAGATCTAATAAAATATTAAAAATATTTACTATTAAGGTTATTTTTCCTTTAGATATCCATGATATTTAGTTATTAATTTTTTGCTTATGCATGAAATAGATAAAATGTGGAAAATAGAGAGTGGTAAAATACAATCACACCATCCAAAAATAAATAAAAGATATGACCTGAAAAAACCAATACGAGAGAAAACCTAGCTAGAAGGTGAGGCTTCTTTGCTCTCTTTTCTCTGGTATATGAATGACACAAGTACAAATAAAGAGGAACTCTCTATGTAGTTTCCTTTGACCTGTGGCCTTTGTGGCTGCTACAAAATCTCTCATTCTCTGTTATGCTCATGAAATTCCACTCTCATATGTTTTTCTCAGCTATGGAACAATATACAATGCAAAAGAATGGAACTCCTTCTCCTCCTAGTGGTTCGGTATTTAACATATCTCGATAGCCATCTAGGGGTAGATTTTTGACTTCCTCAACCCTCAATTGTGATAGGGTTTTGGACCTTCTAGAATATTATTAAAATTACATACATGTCTAGCCCCATATGCATGAGTAATGGAGGATAATGTGGCATCCACTCGTACCATGGTGGTCAACATGGTAGGTAAACTTGTGTGAGGCATAACGTTTGCATAAGAGATACGATTGACGTGATTTTTTCACCGTTGGAAAGGTATTGATGTGTAGAATAACGTCCCGAGGTATAATATTTTCTGGGAAAGTTTTAATTGCAAAAAATGTCATTTGATGCCTCAAAATGGCCCCGAAAGGTTCCAGACCCAAATTTTCCAAACTAGGGCGTGCCATTAAAATGAACCTACAAGCTTATTCCTCCAATTTATTCCACTCTAAAAGGATCGAGATAGATGAAAAACAATATATTGATCCAACCCGGATGAGTTGTACAAGTTTATTTGAATGGTTACTCTTACATAAGTTAATTATAACTTAAAAGTATTATTCTTGTTGTGTCAACATGATTGGTTGAAGGGGAAACTAGAGTACAAATCATACTAGTGGATTGAAGGAGAGGATCACCCTTGGAGCAGTCAATTGTTTTGTTGAAAATAGTTTGTGAATTATTATTCATTGACAATATATTTTACTTGTGATTTAAAATGTTGTTGTGTACCTCATTGTGGAAGATTGTAAAGTTGCTAAAGGTAATTGAACATACCATCGAATAACCTATTGTATTAGTGTTATTCAGGTCTATGAATGACCTCATATGATTTTTGTTGATTAGATTTATGTATTGATAGATTAGAGAATCAAGTAGCTTATCTTCTCATTGTTAGGTAGTTAATTCAATTATATTATTATTAATCCTCTTGGAATTTACGAGTGGATTCTATGACCAAGAGTCAAGTTGATAAGTTATTGTTGAAATACATATTATGTATATTATTGACTATATATACATATATTAAGAGTGAAGCTCAGACACATGCACCATATTTTATGTTGTTACTCTCATTATTGCAATGATTAAAAAAAAAACAATTTTGTAGGCTATGTGCTTTGTTTTAGGTCAATGTCCTAGATGGGTGTACATATGCTATCAAAGCATAATTATATTGCTAAAGATTATGAACTTGCATGCTGAATTATTAATTTTTCATATATATATATATAATCTAATTAAAAGTTGAAATTTGTATGCCCATGCATGTAGGAAAGAAATGGATAGAAGAAGAGTAAGAGGTGGAAGTAGGGTAGCAAGAGGATGTGGTGCACAACCAACACTTCAACCTACACCTCTACCATCTCCTCCAAGAGAGGTTCATGGTAATTTACCTATAGGTGATTTTATGACAATGATATAGTCATTTCAAAGAATGTCTAATGATTTGACTAATAGATTGAACCAAGAAGCAAGTGGTTCTTCCAATCTTAGTGAGGGTCTAGTAAACCATCATAATGTTAGTGTTCAACGATAACTAGAAAAATTTAGTTTCCATAATTTTGGGGCTCCACTAATGGAGAGGTAGCTACAACATGTCTTAAAAATATGGCCATGTGCTTTGCATTGGGAGATTATACTCTAATATCAAGGTGCATATGGTTATCTTCTAGTTGAAAGAAAGTGCATTACTGTGGTACAATACCTTATTATCACAGTTGGGTATAGATGTTTATGAAATATCATGGGAACTATTTGAGGAGCATCTTGGAGAATGCTACCTCTCCGAGGAGTTCATTGAAAGGAAGTTGAATGAGTTCAATTCCTTGAGACAGGGTAACGAGTTAGTGTCGAAGTATGAGACTAGATTTATGGAATGTTAAGGTATGCACCATATTTGAACATGGAGAAGTTATGGTTCAACAAGTTTGTGTATGGGATAAATCATAACATCAGATTGAAAGTTTGAATATTGATGCATTGTACGTTGTATGAGGAAATTCAAAGGGCTATAATGGTCAATGAAGAACTCATAGGACATGGTCAACTGAGACCATGTATGCCTTCAATTTTTAGAAGAATAGAGACAAAGTTTACACATAGACTACTGATAGGGAACAAGCATGCACTAACGTTCCATTTGAAAGAGACCCAAATATTTTACTTAGAAGGTTAGAGTCCACTACATAGGGAATTGTTGTAGCATGGAAATGCTATACCAAAATAGAATTAGTAGAGTAGTGGGTCTATGTTTACATATTTTTGGAGTTTAAGGCAACCTCCTAAGAGGGGGTGTTGGACATATGAAGAGATGCACTTTTAAAGAGAATTTCCACATTGAGTGAGAGGAACCAGTAAAGAGAAAAGTGGGGTAATTGTAGGTGATTTGAGTAAATTCTAAAGGATTCATGCAACGATGAACAACCTCTAGAATAAGCATCATTTGATAATACTCGAGACAACAAGTAAGATTAATGGTAATTCTTTTCATTATTAATAGATCTATGATCAAAAAAAGGTTTTATTTCATATAATGCATTATCTATATCTAGGATGATGGAAAGTAGTCAAGAGGATTTTAATTAGGTCGAAATGGCTTTTGATGTTAAATAAGGGGTAGGGAAATTAGTTAAAAATTATGAAGTCAATCTTGGGGCATGTGTTTCCCAAGTGTCATTCTAAACTACCAAGAGATCCTATGATATGATCATATATATGAATTGGTTAAAATATCATCAGGAAGAGTTAGATTGTAAGGTAAAATGTTTTGTTTTATAGAAGACTTAGGACCTAAAATAATTTCAGCATGGACTAATAGAGGACTTCCTTTGAGATTTATTTCAATGATGGAATTGAAGAAAGTATTAGGAAGGGTCATAAGTTTTATGTTGTGACAACTATGAACTAGAAAGAGGATATGATGAAAATAGTTTGACAACATCCCATGATGTGTTTCTAGATGAGTTACCTAGACTATTACCTAAGAAGGAGTGGGAGTTCATGATTGAACTCAAACTAGGAACTAAACCTATCATGAAGGATCCCTTAATTAGGGGAAATTTGAGGTCTAAAATGGGTCTCCTTAGGAAAATAATAAAAAAATGGTTAAAATAATAAAATAATAGTTATGAATTTTCAAAGGGGAAAGGGAAAAATCCTTTTTTTATTCATATTTTTGACTCCTTGTAGGTTTACTCAAATTTCAAGTGTGGGCACTCGTTGGATGTGAAATTGAATTCTACATCCTACTCTACATACTTTTGATAGAACCATAGTGAGATAAAGTGGGAGTAAATGAAAAAAGTGTGCTTCTAAAATGGGACTCCTAAGGAAAATAGAAAAAAAATAGTTAAAATAATAAAATAAGAGTTATGAATTTTCAAAGGGAAAGGAAAAAATTAGATTTTTTTTATCATATTTCTGACTTATCTCCTTATAGGTTTACTCAAGTTTCAATTTTGGGCACTCCTTGGATGTAGAATTAAATTATGCATCCAATGAGTACCCACTCTGCATACTTTTGACAGATCCATAGTGAGATAAAGTGGACGTACACAAAAAAAAATTGTTTCAAAAACACACTTTATTAAGACATGTTTTGGTTATTATGAGTTTGTAGTGGTGCCATTTGGGTTGACTAATGTGCCAATTGTGTTCATGAGTCTAATGAATGGGATGTTTCGACAATACCTCAATAAGTTTGTGCAATTGTTTTTGGATGATATTTTGATATATTCAAGGACACCAAAGGAGCATGAAGAGCATTTAATTAGTATTACAATGTCTTAGAGAGAATAAGATACATACTAAACTCTCTAAGTTCTTTTATTTCAATAAGAGATTCATCTCTTCTCAAACATAGTGATGCAGCCCCCGTACTCCCTCATAGGGTTGTGCGACCTCCCAGCCTCTGTATCTTTCCTTCTTCTGATTTAGATCGACTCTTCAGGCTCCTAATCGAACCCAAAAAAAATATACACATGTCCCTTTTTCCTTCTATGTGCAGGTCCCGACAGACCCACAGGCTAATTTCCACATGCTCCCAAAACACTAGTTTCAGGCGTAACCCCCTTTAGCGCTAACCCCTCCTTCATACGACCTTGGGTCGTGTCCCTATGCTAATGTGTGATTGCAGGCATAGGAAAGAGTGGTTTCAAAACCAACCTGCTTTTCGGTTCGCAATCCTCCTCGTGCTGCCACGTATCCATTTACGAATATCGTGGTTCCAATTGCAGCCCTCTCTGGAATAATTATCCTCCGTGCAAGTTTTGGAACCGCAATCCTTCACATCCGTCCATCTCCTGTCTCTCAATGCTTCCTCATGATCAACGGCTGTTATCGAATCTCCTTTCCTTCCATCTATGCATGATCTCATATCTGCGCGATCTATCGACACATAGCTCCCCTCTAAATCAAAAACTAGGATTGATTCCGACTTTTCGGCCTTCGGGAGTTTCAACTCTCAATCTATGCTTTCCTCCGTATGACAACCTTCTAGAGTGGAATATCTGCTGCCACCTGTCTCCCTGAACCTACGACCAGGATCTCCTCCACGGATCCGGCCTTCAAAAATCTCAAATCTCAAAATCTCATCCCTGTTCATTGGGTGTCTCCCGGAGTGGAAGATATACTGACACGTATCCTCCTAGATCAACGGTCATGCTCCTACTTTAGGAATTTGACCTCCTCAACCAGATCAACAGTCCTACAACTCCTTCCTGATCAATAACCAAGATTTTCTTCGGGTCCTCGGACCTTTTCTCCTTCACTTTCTTCTAGAGTTCTGGATTTGGCGCCACGTGTCCTCCTCCACATCGACGGATCTCATCGTTTCTTGGACCTCGGCCTTCATCTTTCTCAAATCTCAACAACCACAAATCTCCGAAGTGGAATCTTTCGGGGTGTTGGATATTCTGACACCTTTCCTCTCTTGATCCAATGACTGTTCAATAGTTTTCTAATGGAGTGAATATCTATCCTCCACATGTCCCTTCATAGATCAAAGACCCACATTCTTCCTTTGGGATCAATGGCCCTTAATCATTTCGACCTTCGGTGCTTCAAAACTTTCCAAAAATTCTTTTCCACAAAAACCCCAGAGTGCGATCCTCCGAAGTGTATGATATGGTGACACCTATCCTCTTCCAAATAGACGGCTATTGTTTGCTTCAACTATTCAGGCTTCAATGATTTCAAAACATTCTCCTTTGCCTTATTACAGAGTGACCTCACCTGGAGTTCACGAGCTTTCACCACGCGTCCTTTCTGGATCTAACGGTCCAACTTCTCTTTGGGTCTTCAGCTTCGATGATCTTAGTTCTCAACTGAACCCTTACTACAACTTACCCGAAGCTCACAATCTGTTGACAAGTGTCCCTCTGCAAATCAACGACTCTCGGCTCATTGACTCTTTGGGATTCGGGTGTTTCAACCTTCTGCATGCTCATTCCTCCTGAAGCGTTTCCACCCGAACTTGATGGATTTCTGCCACACGTCCTCCCGAATGATGGACGGTCCCAAATGAATTTGGGACTTTTGTGAGTCCACCCTCCTGCGTGTACACAAATATTTAAATCTCGTGCACCTTCTCATGATCTGATGACGACTAATATTCAACGCTTGAGACCTATTTCCTCTTCTACGCTTCCTCTTTTCATTGGACATAGATCCAACGGTCCAGACTCCTCCTTACAATCAAATACGATGGTTGTTGTCACCCCTCCTCTTGAGCTTTAGATTTCTCTCCTGACTTGGAATATTTCGTCAATTTTCAAAGGTTTTTCGGCCTTTGAACTTTCTCTGGTGAACCCGACTGTCCTGGGTCTCGCTTATGCTCTTTCAAGCATTATCTCCTCTGAGATTTTGGACTTAGAATAAGTCTGTCCCCTACGCACTCTTTGTGTTATCTCTTCTAAACTTCTCCCCTTCGAAGGTTCCAATCTTCCAGAGACTTCTTACATTTATGGGATTTTGTCAAACTCAGATCCAAAGGATTTCTTGGGAAGAAATTCTTCTCAACCTCCTAGCATTCTCCTTGATCGATGCACACCTTGCAGATATGCTTCTTACAGAGTATTCAATAACTTTGTTTCTTCCAGAACTCAACACAAAGTTCCCTTAGTGCACACTTGCACCCACTCGATGCCCACCTGGTAGAGATTTACAGAGTTCTCAGTAACTCTGGTTCTCTCTGAACTCAACAAAGAGTTCTTCCGGTGCACTCCTTGCACCTCTACTGATGAAGGTTTAATAGTATCTCTCCTGAAATTTTCCTGAGGTTGACTCACCTCTGTCGAAAAACTCTTTGCAGACTGTGTGCACTCCTTGCACTCGGAAACTCTGAATGAGAGAAACAAATGAAACTCATTCAATACTTCATTAGTTCAGTCATTCACAAATGAATGACATATACAAGCATAAAAATGAACATAAATACATAAACACACGATATGCAGGAAAAACTACTTTTCTATTATCTATGTGTGTCTGTATAGATGTTTTACAAAACTGGACTACAATAGACTCCTAGCTCTCTCAGGTTATCCTAATCTAAATCTACCCTGATTTCTTCTTCTACTATCTGACCTCTCTCCCGAGATTTGTTTCTTCTATCAGACCTTTGTCCTAAGATCTTCCTCTCCTAAATCTCATTTCATTTCATCTCCTCTCCATCTGATGCAAGGTCTCCTTACAAAAGAGGGGCTCTACGATATTTTCCTCTCTCACCTAACCTCCTCTATTACATTAACTAACAGTTATTGCTAGATAAGAGTCAACACTTCATATATGAAACCTCTTACAGTCCTTCACGACTTTATAAACAAGTTTCATTTTTAAAATGTTGTTTACAAAATATCTCAACAACTCGATTTAATTCAGAGTTAATTTCTGATTTGAAATTATGTCATGCTGAGATGTTGCATCCTTGCCTCCATGCTTGCGTCTTTGACTTTGAAGGCAATGCTCCTGCATCATACTCGTATGATGGGAAAATCATGAGATCTTTCTCATGAGTTCCTCTCTTCCAATGTTGAAATCCCCCTGGATTCCAAACTCTTCCTTGGAGTTGTCCTCTTGCTCCTATCCAGCTATGTTGTTACTGCTACTACTGCTTCTGCATCTTCTTCTTCTTCTTCCCTACTGTTGTTGCAAGTTCTCTTCTATTCAGATTTCCTTTGCTGAATTTTTCTTGTGATGACCTCATCATCATATTCCTTATCTCCTCTATCACCTTGTCAAGTTGCTCCACTGTATCGTTCTCCTTATGCAGTCTTCACTGCTGCACTTCCTTCTCTTTTCCATACTTATTAGTGGGTAGACCTACTTGATCTCCCATGTTGTCGTTACTTCCCTTTGTGTTACTAAGTTTCCACTCTGTTGTAGACTCCAGTTCCATAGTCTCATATTTGAGATGCCACTCAGCTTCCTCCTCTGACATATTGGCTTCTTCCAGCTCCTCTTGCGTTGGTTCAAGTCCAACTTCTTTCAACTTCTCCTTTGACTGGTATGCTCCTCCATCTGTCTCCAATCTGATCTGATGGATGTGCAATCTTTTCACCATTACCCTCCTCTCTAGGGATTTCAATTCTGCATGCAGATCAATAGGGTATTTTCTGTCTGTTTCTCTTTCAACTGCAAACTCCAGTTCCACAGTCATCTCATGTTCAACTTCCTAGATGAAAATTTTAAGTCATTCTTCTGAATTCTCATCTCCTTCTTCTAGGGTAGACATCAGTGTCTGCTCCATTTCCTCTTTGACATTTTATGCTAGTTGTCCTTACTCTTCTGCTACAATTTCATCATGTGCGTTGGCCTCTACTTGGTTGTTTGGTAGGAATGTCTTGATCCCTCCAATAATCAAAATGCTCCTGTGATCCTCTTCTTTGATGGTGAAAGTATTTGAATTCTCATCATCTACATTCACATGGTTTGCAAACCCACATGAATCTTCACCTATCAGCACTCCTTGCCAATATGAACTCTCAACAGAGTCCGTGAGACTCTCAGACAGTCTCATCTCTTCCCCCCTTCCCACCTACCAATTTGGGACTTCTCTTATGCCCACCTGACAGTCTATGAGATCAATCGATCCCATCTCATTGCCTACCTGGAAACTTTAACTTTCATTACTGCTCCCCTGGCAGTATACGAGACCTTCCACTGATCTCTTTCCATTTCCCATCTGGCAACTCAAAATTTCATTTCTACCCACTCGACAGTTGACGAGATATTCATCTGATCTCGCCTCCTCCTCATCACTGAGGTGTCTTCCTGTCTCTGGTTCACAGATGTGAATCATTTATTCCTTCATGTCACTAAGGTTTTTAGCATGCCTCAGCCACCTTCTCAACCCTTGTTTCTGCTTTCTGGCCAACAACTTCTGAACAATCCATTTTACCTTCCTGTTAAGAGGACATTCATATCTCCTGTGTACCTTTGCCTCTTGCTGCATATTCAATGCTAGTGGTTCCATCCTTTCTCTTATCTTATTGAGCTCCAGAACCATCTCTGGATTGCATTTCTTCTTGTGACCTTCTCTTGGACCACGCTCATGGCCTTCACTAGCCATTTCTACCTTCTACCTGCTCTCCTGGAAAGCCTATGGATTAATCTACATTTGAGAGCATCTCCATCTTCTCTCACAACTCACCTGGCTGTTTAAAATTATGTTGTTTCCGTGTGCGTGCAACAAAATTCTTACAGAGCATCAGCACTCTTCCTTCCTTTCACCCGTTGTCTACAGGAAAATTTCAGTTTTTGATACCACCTAATGTTATCCGGTCGTCTCCTTTCACTGTCTCTCCCTTTTCCTGCTGTCTACAAGCAAAATGAAAAGATATGATACCACCTTCCTGCAACCCCCCTACTCCCCCGTAGGGATGTGTGACCTCCCAGTCTCTGGATATTTCCTTCTTCTGATTCAGATTGACTCTTCGGGATCCTAGTTGAACCCAAAAAAAATCTACATAGGTCCCTTTTTCCTTCTGTGTGCAGGTCTTGACAGACTCGCGGGCTAATTTCCACACGCTCCCAAAACACTAGTTTCAGGCATAAGACCCTTTCGCATTAGCCCCTCCTTCATACGAACCTCAGTCATGTCCTTATGCTAATGTGCAGTTGCGGGTTCGGGCAAGAGTGGTTTCAAACCAACCCTCGTTTCTCTCCACAATCCTCCTCGTGCTGCGACGTATCCATTTATGAATACCATGGTTCCAATTGTGGCCCGTTCTGGAATAATTATCCTCTGCGCAAGTTCTGGCACCGCAATCCTTCCCGTCCATTGATCTTCTGTCTCTCGATGCTTCCTCGCGATCAATGAATATTATCAAATCTCCTTTCTTTCCATCTATGCATGATCTCATATCTGTGTGATTTGTCAACACTTAGCTCCCCTCTAAATCAACGGTTACGGCTGATTCCAACTTTCCCACCTTCGGGAGGTTCAACTCTCAATCTCTACTTTCCTCCATATGACAACCTTCTAGAGTGGAAGATCTATTGCCACCTTTCTACCAGAACCTATGGCCAAGATCTCCTTCGTAGATCCAGCCTTCTAAAATCTCAAATCTCAAAATATCATCTCTGTTGACTGGGTTTCTCCCGGAGTGGAATATCTACTGACATGTATCCTCCCAGATCAATTGTCATGCTCCCGCTTCGGGACTTTGACCTCCTCAACCATATCAACAGTCCTACAAATCCTTCCTTGATCAACAACCAAGATTTTCTCTGGTTCCTTAGACCTTTTCTCCTCCTCTTTCTTCCGGAGTTCTGTATCTAGCACCAAGTGTCCTCCTTCGCATCAACGACTCTCATCATTTTCGAGACTTCGGCCTTCAGATTTCTCAAATCTCAACAACCACAAATCTCCAAAGTGAAATCTTCCAGAGTGTTGGTTATTATGACACCTGTCCTCTCTTGATCCAATGGTTGTTCAATAGATGTCTAAAGGAGTGAATATTTATCCTCCACATTTCCCTTCACAGATCAACGACTCATGTTCTTCCTTTGGAATCAACGACCCTTAATCATTTCGGCCTTCGACGCTTCGGAACTTTCCGAAACTTATTTTCCACAAAAAACCCGGAGTGCAATCCTCCAAAGTCCATGATCTGGTGACACCTGACCTCTTCCAGATCGACGACTATCATTCGCTTCAGCTATTCAGGATTTGACGATTTCAAAACTTTCTCCTTCACATTATTTCGCAGCGACTTCACTCGGAGTTCACGATCTTTAGCCACGATTCCTTTCTGGATCTAACAGTCTAGCTTCTCTTTGGCCCTTCGGGCTTCGATGATCTCAGTTCTCAACTGAACCCTTACTACAACTTACTCGGAGATTGCGATCTATTAACAAGTGTCCCTCTACATATTGACTACTCTTGACTCTTCAGGCTTCAGGTGTTTCAACCTTCTGCACGCTCGTTCCTCCCGGAGCGTTTCCACCCGAACTTGATGGATTTTCGCGATGCATCCCCTCGAATGATGGGCGGTCCCAAATGACTTCGAGACTTTTGTGAGTCCACCATCCTGTGTGTACACAAAGCGTTAAAGCTCATGCACCTTCTCGTGATCCAGCAACGACTGGTCTTTTGCACTCAGATCCAATGCTTGAGATATGTTTCCTCTTATGCACTTCCTCTATTCACTGGACATAGATCTAATGGTTCAGACTCCTCCTTACAACCAAATCTGATTTTTTTTGTCGCCCCTCCTCCCGAACTTTAGATTTCTCTCCCGAATTGGAAGATTTCGTTAGTTTTAAAAGGTTTTTTGGCCTTTTAACTTTCTTCTGTGAATCAGACTGTCTTGGGTCTCACTTACGCTCTTTCAAGAATTATCTCCTCTAATATTTTGGACATAGAATAAGTCTATACCCTACGCACTCTCTCCTTTATCTCTTCTAAGCTTGTCCCCTTCGAAGGTTCTGATCTCCCACGCACTCCTTGTGTTTTTGGGATTTCGTCAAACTCAGATCCGAAGGATTTCTTGGGAATAAATTATTCTCTCCCTCCTATCATTCTCCTTGATCGATGCACACCTTGCAGAGCTGCTTCTTACAGAGTATTCAATAACTTTGTTTCTTCCTGAACTCAACACAAAGTTCCCTTATTCCACACTTGCACCCACTCGATGCCCACCTGGCAGAGATTTACAGAGTTCTCAGTAACTCTGGTTCTCTCTAATCTCAAGAAAGAGTTCTTCCGGTGCACTCCTTGCACCTCTACTGATGAATGTTCAACGATATCTCTCATGAACTTTTCCTAAGGTTGACTCACCTCTGTCAACGCACTCTTTGCAGACTGTGTGCACTCCTTGCACTCGGAAACTCAGAATGAGAGAAACAATTGAAACTCATTCAATACTTCATTAGTTCACGCATTTACAAATGAACGACATATACAAGCAAAAAAATGAACATAAATACATAAGCACACGATATGTAGGAAAAAATGCATTTCTATTATCTCTGTGTGTCTATATAGATGTTTTACAAAACTGGACTGCAACAGAGTCCCAATTCTCTCAAGTTCTCCTTATCTAAATCTACCCTGATTTATGCTTCTATTATCTGACCTCTCTCTCATGATTTGTTTGTCCTATCAGACCTCTCTCTCGAGATTTGCCTCTCCTAAATCTCATTTAATTTCATCTCCTCTCCATCTGATGTGAGGTCTCCTTACAAAAGAGGGGCTCTGCGAGCTTTTCCTCTCTCACCTAACCCCTCTATTACATTAACTAACAGTTATTGGTATATAAGAGTCAACACTCCATATTTGCAACCTCTTACAGTCCTTCACGACTTTATAAACAAGTTACATTTTTTAAATGTTGTTTACAAAATATCTCAACAACTCAATTTAATTAAGAGTTAATTTCTGATTTGAAACTCTGTCATGTTGAGATGTCGTGTCCATACCTCCATGCTTGCGTCTTTGAATTTGAAGGCGATGCTCCTGCATCAGATAGCTACCACCATTTGAGCAAGTTGTTTTCAGTTTTGTAGTTTTACAGTTTCAACCTATTTTATTTATTCAATAGAAGTTATTGTTCATTGGATATATGTTGTTGTTCTCTGTATCTCTGTGTTATTGTATTTCTTATGTTATTC
>JASDQU010739804.1:224864-236633 GCA_032191745.1 Picea mariana | reverse complement strand
TTCAGCACATTAGTAAAGATTGGTAATGTATTTCAGCCATCAGATGCTCTTCTGACCTCACACATTAGGGGGCATCTGTTATAACCCTAAATCGCACCACACATGCTTACCTGGCCTCAGGCCAACTCATATCCCTTCTTTGCCAAAGCACTGTTGAACAACTCTCTTGAAAATCCTCTTTTATAAAGGCCCATGCGCCCTAATCCATTACTTCACGTGTGTACACGCTGGCTGACCCAAAATAGCCTGCATGGACCAACAAAAGCATGAAAAAAGGAAAGTTGCCGACGAAGAAAAAAATCTATGGGTGAGTTAATTGAAACTCCCGACCATGCATGGCCAAGGGTTCATCCAAATACCTAGCTCCTTCTAGCCTATAAAAGAAGGAGTAGGGGTCCTATTTGGAGGAGGAAAAAATATAGCAAAGAAAATCTGCCCATTTATGTATTCCCATTGTCCCAACCCTTTAGCCTTTCCTTATGCCAAAGGAGATTCAAAGCAAAGCAGTTGAAGGATAGAAGAAGAGGAGCCCAGGATCAGGTTCAAGGAGTGGTGGCCGGTCTCAACTTTTGTAAGTTGACTCATTCAAAGTAATAAAGAAAATACTTTTCTCATCCCAATTCATGAACTGTTTATAGTTTTATCAGTATATTTTTGATTTCTAACTCGTTAGTATATAAGTAGTATGCATGCATAGTTGTTGCTTGTCTTGGATGCAGGTCATCTTTGGAAGGAGTATTGCGAATGAGTAATCAAGCACAACGGAGGATTGACATCAAACAATGGAAATGAGTTAGGTTTATCTTTTCATGCATTTACTAAGAAAAGGGGATTTAAATCTAGGGATGAAGGTAGAAAGTAATTTCTCGTCGGTCATATCTACATGCAAAGTTTGAACTCTATTTGCTAGTCCATAGGGAGATTTTCCCAACAACAACTATGGAGTATATAAGACATTGAAGGGTCAGATGGTTTATGAAACATTGGTTAAGAGGGTGGGTCAAATGGTTTATGACCACTAACATTCATTCTTTTTCACTCTTGTAACGTAAAAATCCCCCCCCCCCCTTATTACATTTTGTTTAACCTTCCAAAGTATTTCAATGAGGGAAGTTCCTTTTTCTATATTAAAATTCATATCAATATTTAAAATTAATTTAATTCCTTTTCTTCATTCAATAATATTTTAAGGTGAATGTTGCGTATCGGTGCTCCAATGGAACAAGATGATTTATATGGAGATGAATATGAGGGTCCAATGTATCAGTAATATGAAAAATATTGGAGGGTCGATGTTTGATAATGTTAAAGGCTTTTTTTGGCGCAACCTAATATGAATTAAAAGGTTCATAATTGTCCCATACATTGTATGCTTGAGAATTCATTTTTTGTGATGCAGAGAGCATAGGGAGATATTTCTAATGACATGACTTACCACTTTATTCAAACATTTTAACGGTTTCATGTTTAATGAGGTTCACTTGATAGGAAATCCTTCGTGATCATTTTGGAACTTATGGACCTCATATTTCAATTCCGTCAGTGGAATTGGATTCGTAATCTCACCAAACCTATATTAGGACTTCTTGGGAGGTGAAAATTTCACTTTGACCAGTTCCTAAAATTATGAGCAAAAGGATTTTTTAATAAAAGTTTGGGCCATGTTCATGTCACTAATTTTCCCAAATTCAATTCCGTCAATTTCCATGATATTTGTTTTATATAGGATCTCAATATATCCGCTGAAATTGAGTTCATCCATAATTATCTAAGAGATATTATCCTATGAAAACATCCAACTGACGTTTGGAGCACTCGATACTGTGTATTTGGTAGGAGTACCAATTTTTTTATGAGAAGCAATTCAGAGTCAACCTATGTTTTTTGGACACTGCAATCAACCCAAATAATGATATATGACACGTTCATGGCCAAGGTTAGTCAAAGAATCTAGAGGCACAAAAAATACATGCAAATATGTTAAGCACAATAAAAATTGCTCGCGACACAAACAAACTTGATAAGACTATTTCCACACCCAATATTGAATGCAAAATGACATAACAAAAAACCTAAAGGAAATCATACATTGGTGATCCATTCAAATAGGAAATGATTAACAATTAAAAATCAAGAGAACCTGGCTAATGGGCACAACGATCAAAGGATCTTAGTTGGAAATATTTAGAAGGGTCCCCAAGCCCATTGGCTTGGGGAAGATATTGAGGAATTAATAGTTTCCTTATCATGGTCATCCTTATAGGTCACATGAGGTGACCAATCACATTCATCTAGAGTTTGAACAAGAGTATCTAATCCTGGATGCGATTTTTGTTTTTTTAACCTTTGAGAGTTTTCAATTTTTGTCTCAACTCTTTATTTTATTTTCATCATTTGGATTTTTTCCTTTGAATACTATAAGAGGAAGGTTGTATATATCTCTTACCCAATGTAAAACTGGAAATTCATTTCTTTCCTCACATGATTAGTTTTGTAGAAATTTCTTTAACGGGTCTTGAAGCCAATGGTTCTTATCCTAATTTTGATGCTTTTGCAGCAATTTGTCTCTCAAAAACTTCTTTGGTAGGAGTAACTACTTCTACAATAGGTTCTGGTGTAACAATAATTTTCATCCTATGGGAAATCCCTTTAACAATTTTCTCTATTGCTAGTTCTTATTTAGCAGTAGTTAGGTTTTCTTATGTTTCTTCTTGTGTAAAAGCACCAACAAATTCACGAGATTCTACCATTTTTTCCCCTGTAGTGAATATTTTCCTTTTATTTCTATGGATCCTGACTGAAATCCTAGTTTTCTGTGGATCTTGTTCCATTGCAAAAAAAATGGATCCTTCATTAGTAGGTTTTTCTTCAACAATTGGACATCATTGAATTAATTTTCTTGGTGAGTATTCACCAATTATTTCAACTTCATTTCCATCATGAACATAAGTTGAAGGATGCACTACTTGTCCAAGTCGATCAACCAAGTCATGAGATTTATTATCAACTTCTTCATCTTGTTGTTATTCTATTTCTTCCTTATGTTATTTGTATGCTTCCTCTTCTTCTTGTTACACTACTTTAAATATTTATGTGCTTTGAGCTCAAAGAGTCCTTTGTAAGAAATATTCCCATGTTATATTTTCTCTGGACAAGGCATCCAAAACTAGTAATTTGATTAACCCATGATGAGTAACACTTGAAACATGGGTTTCTTGTGCTCCTCACATTCTAATATGATAACTATAGTCTCCTCAGTAGAAAGTAAGGAATATTAATAAGCTCTTGATTGTTTAGGTTTTAAACAATTTGAAATGATGCCCAAATAAAAGGCTATGGAAACATTCATACGTTAGATATTTTTGTATGAAATATGATACAATCAACCATGGATGTCATAGCGAAATATGTTTTACACCTTTATGTCCTTCTTCAACTATTTCATTTCCTTCCATAAAATTAATTAGAGCCTCATTTAACATGGCTTTGCATTGAAACCACCTTTCTCCTATCCATGGTAAACCAGTTACCTGAGCTATAGATTCCTCATTAACCATGATATGAATTCATCGCACAACTCCAATGGAAAACAAGAAATCTTGTGCAAATTCAAGGGATACATTAAACCCTTGTAATTTCTGAAAGTAGGTTATCCAACCTACATTAAGGAAAATTTGGTATACCTTTGGATCACACTATAACTAGACTAAACTCACATGTTCATATTGTACCACATATCCTCCCATGATGTATCAATAATACTCAATAGCTGGTGGATGAGAGTAACATCAAGTATTATTTAGGAATGTCAAGGAGTAATAGAAAGTGATACCCCTTGGTAGGAGTGGAAACAATATATCATAATGGTGACAATACGCATGAAAATAGTGTTCAGTTGGGAAAAACAATGACATCTATTTTTCCAAATTAGAATATATGAGAAAGAAACGGTAGGTCGAAAATGGAAAATTATGCTGGAAAATTCCTAAATTAAAATAGAAATAATATGGACATGACTAGGTAGGTACAACATGCATGAAAATAGGAAGAAAGGCTCAAGATATGTGAAAGAAGTGATGGCAAGAACGTTGACAAGGAGTAATGACATTGAAATTCTATGGCAATTTTAATACATGTATATTATGAATTGAAAAATGAAATCATTCTTGACGAGATAATGAAAAAAATGAGGATTATGGAAAATTAATGAGACTATGAGTACAATTAGAGTGGCATGTACCTTCATACCTCACCTAGATTATGTTGATAACAAAAACAACGTGGTAAGAGTAGTGGAAGTTATTTGATGTAACTAGTGAATAATTTCACAATAGATTTGTAGCGAATGGAGATGTGACCCACAACATTACAGAATTTGTAGCAAACAAATTTCGATTGCAAGGATATTATCCCTAGAAAACAGAGTTCCCAATAAGGAAAGAACTTGAATCTAACAGAAACTATATTGATGGGTTATGGGAAATCAAATCTGCAACACTTATATCTAGTAGGATACATGATCCACAACAAATGAAAACTGGTAATACTAATGTTTCATAGCATAATAGATACATAGAAAACATTTTATTCAACAAGTGATGAAAATAAGAATTAGACGAACATGACTAGGTAGGTACAACATGCCTAAAAATAGGAAGAAAGGATTGAGAGAAGTGAAAAATGTGATGAAAAGAATGATGACAAGGAGTAATGACATTATAATTCTATGGAAATTTGAATATGTGTCTATTATGGATTGAAAAATCAAATCATTCTTGATAGGATAATGCAACAAATGAGGATTATGGGAAATTAATGAGACGATGGGTACAAGTAGAGTGGCATGTACCTTCATACCTCACCTAGATTACGTTGATGAAAAAAACAACATGGAAAGAGTAGTGGCAGTCATTTGATGTGACTAGTGAATAATTTCACAATAGATTTGTAGAAAATGGAGATGTGACCCACAACATTACAGAAGTTGTAGCAAACAAAGTTCCATTGCAAGGATAGGATCCCTGGAAAACAAAGTTCCCAATATGGAAAAAAATTGCATCTAACATAAAACTATACTGATAGGTTATGGAAAATCAGATCTGCAACACTTATATCTAGTAGGATACAAGATCCAAAACAAATGAAAATCAGTAATACTGATGTTTCATAGAATAATAGATCCATAGAAAACATTTTATTCAACAAGTGATGAACTGGACTTGTAGCAACTGGTACAATAGACTTCACCTAGATCTACAACAATTCAATGAAAACCAATTCTACAACAATCAATCAAATAAGGTTCTACAACAAATGGTGAATATTTCTCTCCAACATGCTAGTTTTCAATCAATAGTTGTCTAGCTATGCCTCAAAAGAGGTTTTCACGACTAGAATTGTGTGTGTGTGTGTGTGTGTGTGCGCGCGCGTGCACGCATGAAGAAAATAATTTTGTAGAAATCCCATAGGGAATAATAACTGTGCTTATAATCTATGAATCTATGAAACTGCTAATATATTTTACAAAGGAATATTTGGACAAGGGCTCCTCGTACAACCTCAATCAGTGACCAATGGCCATAAGAGGTATGTGATCTTCATCTATGGTGTGTAAATTGACAACATCATTTCCATATATAGTGTCTAGCTCATACAACCCCAACCATTGGGTAAAAGAATTACCTTTGAAATGTTTAAACCTAGAATCATACAAGAGGGAACAATCCTCAACCTAAAAAAATTTCTTCTTAATGAATCTATCATGCCACTTTTTTATCTGTTGTTGGACAATAGATGTATTGTGCAAGGCATCTTGACATAACTGATGAAATTCATTAATTTGATTCAATTAGTTCTTCAGATCTTCTAACAAATTCAATCCAATTTGTAATGTAGCTCTGCGTGTATTAACATCAAACTAAATAGGAAATACAACATGCTTACTATTGATTAATTGGGTTGGTTTTCATTGATGTCAACCCTTGAAGAAAGTCTAGTAGCGAATTTCGGTAGATAATGGTTTAGGTAATGGACCCAAGTTTGTTTGATGGATAATGGTATGAGTTTTGATATATTTTCAGGAAAGACTATTCTAGATGGATAGTACATGTCATTCCATTTTCGTTGGTATGTAGAACGTCACATAACTCCTCACGGTTAGAGAGTTATGGCCATGTGAAGTTGGAGAACCCTCATGAGTCATCTAGAAGCCCCAAAAGGTCAAAGTAGTCAAACTGTTTGCAAAGAAGAAATTATTTAAATAATAAAGTGAAGTGATGAGTTTACTATAAGACAAAGAGGATACAAAATAAATTATTTAAATAATAAAGTTAATGGAGAAATTACTAAGTGGACAAGTGGTTAGAAGTGGGTTAGCCCTAAAATAAGGAAAGTGGTTTAAGAGATTTTAGAAGGAAAAAAATAAAGTGAAGTGATGAGTGTACCATAATTCAAAGTGGATACAAAATAAATTATTTAAATAATAAAGTTAATGAATAAATTACTAAGTGGACAAGAGGTTAGAAGTGGGTTAACCCTAAAATAAGGAAAGTGGGTAAAGATGGTTAAAAGGTAACCCCTTGAGGAAACTACATGAAAGTATAAATAAGAGGCAAGGCTCTCTCATTTTAATCACACTTGAGCATATTGAATATATACAAGTTACTGAGGTAACCAAAGGATATCTAAGCCAAATTTCAGAGGGAAGGTGAAGTAAAGAAGGTCGAAATTCAAGGGAGGATAAATTCTTTTGATGATGATTTCTAAGGTATGTTATTTACAAGTCATCTCACCATTTTCACAATAAATTTGTTTATAGAATGATTTAGACCATCAAATTGGGTGTACATTGAGGACATGTATCCAAGTATCTGCGATAAAAAAATAATCTTGTGGGTCGTTGTATTTGTGGAGTTACATGCTGTGGAAAATAGGGTTTGTGCCTAGTCCTGAAACTAATCTAAAACAAGTGTTTCGGGTAAAAACGTCATAACTTCTTCATAACAGATCCAAATTAAGTAAGAACAAATGTATTGGTTAGAGTATAGTCTTTAGTATTCCGTATACAATTTTCATATCCATACAACAAATATTCCATGTGGGGCACGCTCTACAAGTTCTCTCTCTAGAATAATCCAGAATTCAACAAGGTATGTCATTTTTTCTATAAATCCTTTTTTGAGAGGTTCCAAGTAGTGAAATCTGTAGGAATTGCATAAAAGACACTGAACAACATTGTGTACCATTTTAACATCTTTATTCATTATCGGTACATAGTTATGAGTATTTCAAATCCAAATTTAATCTTGTGAGACTAAAGTAAAGTTTGATGAAAATGCTAGTCTCTCCTTGTTAAAGTTAAGGAAGGTCTACAGGTATGTGATCATATACACCAGGTATATTATAGAGTTTCAAATCAGATTTGGATGATAAATTGATGAGGGATTTTGGTTGAAGTACATGTTGGGTATGGTTGAGACAAGAAATTGATGAGTTGGCACATACATGAGGTGTATAGTTGATGATGTTGGTACATCTTGATGAGTAATAGTTGATGCATGATTGGTACATACTTGGTACATGGTTTGAGGCACTTGTTAGTAGTATTGTTGACACATGGTTTATGGATGATGTAACATACTTGTCTTGGTATATTATTAGAAGCACATATTGATCTTGGTGATGATTATGAGTTGTTGTGTTATGCTTAGTTGATGCACATCTTGATGATATTGTGCATATGGTTGAGGGTTGTCTTGGTGATTGATATTTGTGACTAGATTTGATTTGGTTGATAATATTTATGAGACATGTTGTTAGGACATGCTATTGTGACAGGTTATTTGTATAGGTTTAGTGCATGGTTGATGCACTTGTTTATGGTGCAAGTTAAGGTATAGGTTTATGTATGGTACATGTTGGAAGAAGTTATTGGTACAGGTTGTTACAGGTTGTTTGATACATGTTTATTGGTATAGGTTTACAAGAGTATATCTCACAATGATAGTGTGACAGTGGTTCCATCATTCTACTTATATTTCAGGGTGGTTGTACAGGGAAAGGAAAAGTGGTTGTAGACACCTTTTGGTTGTAGCTGGAGAACATAGGGGGTTGTAGCGTCCTTCTGGTTGTAGCCATAGAATTGGGGAGTTGGAGCTTCCCTCAGGTTGTAGCCTGAGAAACTAGGGGGTTGGAGCCTCCTTCTAGTTGTAGCTAGAAAACAAAGGAAGTTGGTGCTTCCAATGAATGCAATTCTTAAAGACATATAATAAAAAGAATTATGTGGTTTTCTACCTCTTTGGGTTTCCACGTAAAAATAGAAGTGTACTGTGTATGTGTATGATTGCTCATTTTTTCATTGTCTATTTACTCTACAACTATTTTATGATAATGCTACATTGATATAACACTTGCATTTTGTGATTAAAAAGGATTGTATTGCTCTATTATTGATTAAACCCCCCTCTCAGTAATCAAACAATTGGTATCATAGCAGGTTCCTTCAGGAAACAGTTTAACCACTGGAAGGAGATCATGGATTATTATGAGAATGGAGTACCACTGTTCAATGGTCAAAATGGTTTAAAGTATGAGATGTGGAGTAGAAAGATGAAATCATTTTTACATGCACATGGGAATTATATTTGGCTATCATTCATTACAGGATATGATAGTTCAAAAAGGGCAAAGACTGTAGCCAAGAAGGAATTGAAGAAGAATAAAAAAATAGCAATGGATTTCATCTAGGAATGATTACCTAATCGGGTAAGATAAAAGGTTGGTAAATGTTCATCAGCCAAAGAACTTTGGGATAAGTTACATGACATATATTCTTCACCCATCACAGATTCAACAAATTCCAAAGAAGATGTAGATACAGATCAAGAAGAGTTATGTTCACCATGTCAAACAGATTCATAATATGAAGAGTACATAATCACCAGAGGTATGTTGTTTTTATTTAATTGTGAAAAACATGGACATATTGAAATAGAATGCCATGAAGGAAATGAGACAAAAAAACTAATTGAAAAGGAAGAAAATTATGAAGAAGAATTGATTAGTGCTTTAGATGAACTAAGAGAAGAAAACAAGTCACTCAAGAAAGAATTGCTGAAACAAAAGGAAAGTGTTCACATTTTTTAGGAAGCCCAACAGGTCATCAAGAACTTGATAACTTAGCTAGAAGAAGCTAGAAATATTGAAGAAAATATTGAATATCAAAAGAAGTATTTGGAAGCCAACATAGAAACATAGAAGGAAGAAGAAGAAATGAGAGAGAAGATATTGACAGATCATCTTAAGGAAAAAACTAACGATCTAAACCAGCTTGAGGCAGAGTTTGGTCAAGAAGAGAAAGGACTTGAAGAAGAAATAATCACATTAAAAATTCATCTTGAGGAAGCGAAAAGAACAAAAGAAGTCATGAAGTCTCAAATAATGAAGAAAGAAGAAGAGGTTGAGAAGCTTGAAGAAGAATTTGTCACATTGAGAAGTAAAATCGTCAAGATCAACAAGAAAGTTGAAGAGACGAAAACATCTACATTAGTTATATAGAATGAAGAGAAGCACTCAAGGTTGCTAGAAAAGAAGAATGAATAAAATAGAAAGATTTATGTAGAAGTACTCAAAGGAAGGAATCATGGTCAACTGGAATCTAAGAAAACTATTGAAGATACATCTTCAAGAAGACCATTCATGTTCAAGACACAAAGAAGCTTCAATCATGATCATGATCAGTCAAGGCAGAAATTCAGAAGGACTACACCACAAAGAAGATCATTCACTCCTGGGTATGCAAATTTATTTTATGGTCATTGTTTTTATTGTACTAATTTTGGACATAAGGTTGCATATTGCAGGGTTTATAAAAGAAATGTTCAAGAAATAAATGCCTATGTGGCCCCACTTAACATTGAATGTTACAAATGTCATAACTATGGGCATATATCTAGTGATTGTAGAAGTATGATCGATACTTCCATGAAATAGAACATTTCTATTAGATATAAGAAAGTATGGATAAGAAGACACGAAGGATATGTGAACAAAGACTAGGTCCTAGAGATTGCAAGATTGGAAATAAAACGAGATGAAGAAAATTTTACAGAGAAAAATAAAGATGCCAGATACGATAAGGTTTGTAAAATAACTGAAAGAAAAGAAGGACGGGTAAATAAGGAACATGTTCAAGAGATTTTTCTTTCAGGAATTGTAGTGAAATATGAATCCACGGATAGAAAGAAAGAAGTCAGAGCTCAGTAGATGATGAATCTACCAATGAAGATGATGATGAATACACATCAGAGCAGGAATTGTTCTGATCCATCCATCTTAGAGGTTTCCAAGTAATATGAATATTAGACAGGGGGAGTCTATGCGGTAGCTGAGACAGACCAGAGAACCATCCTTCGAGCAACTTGCAAAATTTGAGTAGATAGATTCAGTGCATTCAGTTTGCAAAAGAAAAATATGATAGATTAATTAGTTGTAGTAGTACTTCATGATAGTACAATGCCATATGAGTCAAAATGATGGACAATTGTGTAGCAGAGTGTTGAACAATATGGACAGATATAGACGTGAAATCAACTTTTCTAAGCATGGAACTTGAAGAAGAAGTCTGTATTGAACGACTGGTTCCTAGAGCACGATACTCTAGACTGGATAAATATCTAGAGCAGGAAGGGTTCAGAAAAGGAAGTGCATACAATAACCTCTACATCAAGGTAACTCAAGATGGTATTTTATTAATTGAAGTTTATATTGATGATATTATTTTTGAAAGTATTGATGATAGGTTAAGCTAGAAATTTTCAAAGAATATGTAGAATGAATTTTAAAGGTCATTACTTAGAGAACTATCCTTCTTTCTGAGTATTCAGATACATCAAAGAAACCAAGGAATTTTATTTCTCAAATGAAGTATATCAGAGAAATGATAAAGAGGTTTGGAATGGAAGATTGCAAACTAGTTACCACTCCTATGCAAACTAGTTGCAACTTGAGAAAAGATGATGATTCAAAGTCTACAGACCAGAGGCAATACAGGTCAACGATTGGTATCTTACTATATGTGACAACATCCATACCATATGTAATTGAGGCAGTTGGATAGGTGGCACGATTTCAAGAAACACTAAAGGAATCACATGTATTAGCAGTGAAGAGGATTTTCAGATATCTTAAAGGAACAAAAGATTTTGGATTATGGTATCCAAAAGGAAAGGATCTATCACTTATTTCCTACATGGATGCAGATTGGGTAGGTTTCATTTATGACCGAGGAAGCACTAGTGGAGAAACACTATGCTTGGGTGAGTGTTTAGAATCTTGTCTAAGCAAGAAAAAATCATCAATATCTTTATCTACAACCGATGCAGACTATATTGCAACAGCAAGATGTACTCAGGTTCTATGGACAAAACAAAATTTGATAGATATACAGGTTGAGTATGATGAGCCCATTCCAATCTATTGTGATAATACAAGCACCATCAATATCTCAAAGAACCCAGTGATGTAGTCCAAGACGAAGCACATTCCAATAGAGTATCACTTTCTATGGGAACAAGTTGCAAAGAAGAACATTAGAGTTGAGTATGTGGGCACAAAAGAATAAGTGGCAGACATATTTACAAAAATTCTTCCGCGAGAATCCTTTGACTATCTTCACCAGATATTCGGAGTAATTTCTACTCCAAAATGAATTTTTTTGAATTCTTATCTTATATGTCTTAGATTTACACGAGGAAGCACCATAGAGAGGAT